>CAAKHC010008980.1:0-56711 GCA_901007825.1 Macroramphosus scolopax | reverse complement strand
CACAAGTACACACAGACACACAGAGTCTGCTGGTAGACAACAGTCACCCTGTCATCTTCGATTGCAGGCCGCTCATGTTGCATCAGCGACACCTCACATACAGCTCAGTGGGCCTCAGCCCCCCTGGTGTCCCACTGCCGCCACAGAGGGGACTGCCAGAGAGTTACTTCAGCTCTGGAGAACAAACACAGAAATCAGCCTGTCTAAGAAGCATGTAGTCCCTGCTGAAAGAAAGGTCTAAGTATGTTTGTATGCCACGGCTGCTAATTCTGGCCCTGGAAACAAACAAATATCAACTGATTCTCTGGCTTCAACTGAACGTAAATGGCAGGACTTTGATAGTGTTTGAGCTGACAGAAGTCTGTTGTCATGGAGGAAACGCTTTATACAAGAGGTGAACTGAGAACAAGAGTAATACACAAAGACATGATGTCTTTTTGAGATCAAAATATATATCAAACGCTGAGCTAAATCTACCAATCTAATGAATTCAGAGCCCAAATGGCGGAAATGTTGAGCTTCGAGCGAGCGCACAGCTCACGGTCTCACATGTGTCAGGCAGATGGCACAGAGTCGATGGCACATACGGTCCCGAAAGACTCAGCTGTATCTCTCTCACACGTACTGGCCCTCGAGGAGTGTCTGCACAAGACCCAGGATTATGGCATCAAAACACATGGGAGTGTGCTTCGGTGTAGGTGCTCGTGTGTGTGTCTTGTTGATGAATCGGGCTGCGTACCGAGGTTTGGTTATTCTTGGTTTGATACCGGTATATCTTGTCATACCTAATTTCTGTACCTGAGGAGTAAATCTTAGCCAAAGAGCTCAGTGACTCTACATGTGAGAGGCTGGGACGGTGTAGTAATTAGAGACACGTTCTAGCTGTGTTCTAACGAACCACAAAACCAAAATTCATACATCCAAGGTCTTTGATGATGTGTTCTACATCAATACACACATTCTACACAAGTATGTGAAAGCAGCAGACAGCTCGATAACATGACCCAGTGCACCAGAGGCATGCACAGACAGTAGCTGCGGTACACAGTCGCAGTTTTAAACCCAAACATCAGTGTGTTGTAACTGTGGAGTGTCCCTTTAAGTCTTATTTACAGTAAGCGTTGCCGCCACTGTTGATGCTACTACCGACCTACAGTTGGCTGATCAACTCGTGAGATTACGAGCGTTTATCTTCTTCGATCTAACACGCGGTGAAAGAAAAATGGACGTACCTCCCAGGTTTGAAAGCTCGAGGCTCCGAAACCATAAACAAACGGGTGATGTCAAGGTGGCTACGTGCACTTTTTAAAGAATTCAGACAAGGATGTGTTTCTTTTAAGGCTAATTAAGTGCGACTGGATTTATGTTCCATGATCTTTCTTATAGCTCCGAGACGCTCTCATCAACAGCACCTTAACTCTGATTTATGTTCACGGCCATTCAGATGAAGACTGAGATATACAGCAGAACAAGATTTGACATCAATTGCGGAATGAGCGGCGTCAATGCTTCTATGTTGTGTTCACCACACATGTAAGTATCAGATGTGTGTTTATAGCAGACACAGTTGTATCACTTCTTAGCTCAGAGATCACACGCTCAGTCAGATGTACAGTGTCTAATTAAGCAGATAAAAGGGCAAAGGGTGTGTTTGTGTGTGTGGGTGATTTGTGCCGGGGCCAAAACGTGGCACAGAAAACACGTGGAACACAACTGAATTATTAATTGGCAACCGACGCACAACAGATAGAAGTGGACGTGTGCAGCAGAGAGGACGCCTGAGAGTAAAGTCAGGGTTTCACATTTTACCAATTAATTTTCCATAACCTTTCCATAATGTCTTGCCTCATTTCCACAACTGTTTAAAAGAGGTATATAATGGCCTATATAGCAGTCGTTGGGGCGCAATGATGAGACCATTACTCCAGTGCATTAAGCACTGACCTCCTGGCTACTTGAACACAACATGTGTGGACCATTTACAGAGCAGCTGCTGCAGCTACAGATGGGTGAGGATTGTTATCAATAATATTACTCTTACAGATACCGATTATCCTTTTCGGGGTGCACCTGAATGCACCATGAAGTCCAAAATGCCTTGCAGATTTCTAGCAGTTCCTCCTCTGCCATGCAGTGTTGATATATTAGGTCCCAACCTAAATCCTGCAGGTGTCTCACGTCACGATAACACAGATGTTACAACAACAACAGCTTTCATGTCAACTCGACAAATCGCAGAACCTGCCACTCAGAAGTCGGTTCGAGCATTTTGGCACCGCAGCCAACTGACAGCATGCTCACAGATGACGTGTCACGACATAATTGTTTTCTGCATCCGCATGACCGCTTAGGACCGGACACTTGAACAGCTGATGACGTGCGTCGCCGGAACAACCGGAGAATCTCTGAACAGAGTTCGTAACCACCTGAGAGACGATTTTCTAGACCAGTGATGGAAGCGTAGAGCAGTTATTGTAGACTAAGTGTCCGACTCATCAGCACAACCGTTTCTATTGATCTACAGACGACTCTACTGGCCTGTCAATAACTGGCGCATCCTCCCAGGCGCAGGCATCACCATCACAGCAAATGTGTGACGCCTTCAGACCTACTTTGTTCAAGTGGCGGTGTCGGAGGGTTGCTGATGCTGACCCCTTATTGTTAGGTGCTCCCTTTGTGGTCATACTTCTCACTGTACTGAGAAAAGGAAAAGAAAGGCCTCCTCTAACAGTCGGTCATGCCCCAGTGCTCCTGGCAACAACAGGTCCCAAGGACGCAGACCTGCCTGGCCTATACTGGCTTGGCTCTCAGTTCGCGGTGGCGGCACTAGCCCCCTGTCAGCTGTCCCATTCAGGACAGGGCCGGCCCTTTATTAAAGCTTTGAAGACTGCTGAACAAAGGGGCGTCCTATGTTTAGATGATAGAAGCAACTGGTTTTCTGCTTGGGCAACACAAGACAAAGAGCCTTCTTTTGAATACAGGGAGTAAGCCAGAGAGAGAGTGAGTGAGAAAACTGAAGAGGGAGGGAGAGAGAGAGAGAGAGAGAGAAAAGGGGGTACACCACCACGAGTGAAGATACTCTATCAGATGTCATGATGGATATTACTTTGATAGACTCAGAGAACTGGTGGGGGTGTGCGGGTGGAGCAGTCATGTTCACCAAGAATACAGAGACATGTAGAGATGATACAGTAGTGATCAAAAACCAAAGCTTATTAGATGATCAGACCCAACGTATATCTCTTCACTATATAAACCATATACTCTACCAACATAGCTCCACTTCACTAACACAGGGTCAGTAGAACCTAAAGGGTAGATGCCTTGAAATATTATCTAACATGGTGTGCAAAATCAAGTTGATTTTTCGAAAGTATTTCCTAAATTATCATTAAATTTAACTGTGTGTGTTTTGCTTCAATAGGCATTCAACAGGTGTGACATCCACCCTCGGGTCCTTTGCATAAAAACACACACTCACAAATACCTGGTCATGGCTGGCTTGGAGGGTGCTCCCGGTGCCGTGGAAAGTCATTTGCACTGGGGAGAGGGTCAGATAGGTCACGAAATCCTTGCCACTCTGTGCATCACTGTACTGCACCTGGAGGAATAAGGTGACAAGAGGAATGTGGTCAGCGGGGCTTTCAGCCTTGTGTGTTTTTTTTTTGGGAAGCGCCCGGCTTGAGAGTAAATCTTGCATGTCTAATTTCCATCGCAGAGAATTTATGGACAATTACCCCACGCCAGGCAGAGATGGCAACCGAGGGGGGTAAACGCAAAGGGGTGTGTACGCGCTGTTGAGGAGGTGTCCGAGGGGGTACTGATGACATCACTGGCGACCCCTCATCATCGAGAGGTTAACTCTGCAGGCATTCCAAAATGCTGTGCAATCAGGACTGTTATGACATGATGCTCCTCTGGGACAGTCTGCTGTGTAGATCCAAGGGCTTTGGTAATACTGCCGGCTTGTCTGCCCTACTTCTCACTCTTTCACTGCGTATATGTCTACGTACGTGTGTGTTTTCCTGGCCTACTTCTGCCCAGGACAGCTGTAGGCATCCTAATAAATGGCACAAAGAAGTATGAGGACTGAGGGGAGAGAAATATGAGGACTGTTCTTCTGTCTCCTGAGGTAAGTCAGGTATAATAAAGAAAGGCTTTTTCTCAGATTTAGGAGAAATGATGAGTGGAACTCAAAATAACTCCAGATTTGTACTTCATATGTATGTAAGCTCGTTAATGCGAGTATCTTTTGGATTTCTATACAAAGTGTGGGTAAGTGTTTTTATATTTTTGTTGACTGGAGCACTTTAAGTTTATCAGCAGAGAATATTTGTGTCATATCTTTTGTCAAATACAACAACTTTCCTCGCCGCATCAAAGTTTTCTCTTATCTAGCCTGAAATTTATGGGCAACGCATGAATAAATTATAAACGTCTGTGTATGCACAAGCGCACACACACACTCGCATTCAAGCGGCTGTATATGATCTGTGACTGAAAGCTTCCAGAGCGAGGTTTGTGTCTCTCTGAATGAGTTATGATCGTACGTGGAAAAGAGCGTGTGTGTGTGTGTGTGTGTGTGCACCAGCCAGACACATGGAAGTCTGCCCGTAAAGACCCACTGTAACGCGAGCAAACACACACCGAGGCATGAATGTGTGCACGCGGGGATACGAACACACACGCGATGCGATGTACAGTACGTGAGAAGACGCGCGCGCCTACAACTGACACGCATGAGCGCACGCTGAGGCGCTCGCCTCAAAACACACTGCCGAGGAGGAGATGGGCGCGGAGTGATAAAACGTGGAATGCTATCTGTTATGGGTATGAATGATGAATATAGTAAAGTGAGCTGTGGAGAAAAAAAAACTTCCCTGACATGTAAATCTCTTATAAATTACCCAGGTTTCTTAAGGAAAGGAAGAGAGGAGGGACTCTGCTGGCATTCAAGGAGTAAGAACAAGTAACAGGAATACTATTTAAAGTTTGGAAACATGTAAACAGCCGGGAAGTGTAAAGAACAGGACTGGACTCCAGAGCGTGAAAACAAGGATAAGAATCTGTGTGTGTGTGTGTGTGTGTGTGTAATAGTCCAGTATGCTGGCCCATTTGGGCAGCATAAAGGCCCGTGGTCGGGAGCCTGTGATGTATGGTGTAATCATGCTGTCCGATCAGCAGGCACTCCGCTTGCTTCATCTATTACAAACTGTCAGGACTCCAGCCGAGGGTGAGGCCCTTCGATGGTGCTGAAGGAAACAGACGTGCAGTCTCCATCTCCCACTTTAAAAAGATTTACGCTCGTCTATATCGGATTTCTAATAATCGCCAACTTTACCTATAGTCCGAGGGCGCACACATGGCGATGCTCACTTGATGGAAAGAACCGACGACAAAGTGCCTGCTGAAATTAGGGTGAAGTAAATAAAATAAATGAAGTAATGCTATGTTGTTTTGGTGAAATACACATCGCAGGGATGTGATTGCATTGTTAGATTTCAGTAGAAGTCTTAAATAACATTATCATAATGCGTGAGAATTAACAGGTTATTGCCTGACACTGCATGTGTCTGTTTCACTCTCTGATTCTTTGTACACACTTTTCCCTCCTTCGGCTCCTCGTGCATCCCAACGTACCAGGGGTGGTTTCCATTTCTTCCTCATTTGATAAATGTCTTGTTTGTGCAGTTTTTCCATGTTTCGAGAGCTTAATCTTGGTCTGGAAGCGTTGCTGTGGTGGGTCTGTGACGCCAACTGAAACATACTATGGTGATATCTGACAGTATAAAAAAAAAAAAAAAAAAAAAACACATGTTCCAGCTACCTCCCAAGTTTTGGTAAAAACACTCAAATTGGCAGGTCACCAATCATCACCTGGAGGTTTTTCTTTCATGGTGGCTTGTTGATTAAATAGCGACTGTGCCTGATTAATTTGAGGAACAATTCTGACGTGAAGGCAGGACTGACAGTTGCCCGGTCCGACAGCATCAAAGACCCCGATGGCTTCATCTTATTGGCGATTTGTAAGAAGCCGAGATAACGAGCATCTTAAAAAAACAAACTGTCCATTCTTCATCCATCCGGTCTTTTTTGAGTGCATGTTTGTATGCGTCTGTGAGCGCATGCATTCTAAACAGGCCTAACTAATCATCCTAGGTCCCAACTCAGAAAACAGCCTCTAATCCACTTCCTTTAGAGACAAAAAGCAGGGGAGTTACGCAAGGCCTGCGATTGATCGGCGGCACTAATGTGGAACGACCTCTGACATCTGGCTTCTCAAGCTGGATGGCTCCTCCTCAAACACTGCTCTTCATCCCGAACAAACAGGAACATGAACAAACTCAAAAGCAATCACGGTCATAGAACCTGCGTGGAAGCGCTCAATTTACGTCCACAAATATACATGTGGAGACCCCGAAAACCGGTTTGAATGTCCATAATATCATCAGGTTGGTGTTTCACAATACTGCCAAGGCAACTGAGAAAACAAATGTTTCTTATGTATACTGTAATGCGAATGTCAATCCACTTAAACCCACAGAAGACACGCACGGCGGGACAGAGGGTTCGATTCCTGTGTAAGCAGAGTGTTTGGAGAGTCCAAAAGCACAGAAATAACTATGCCTTTACTATAATAAACAAGACCGCTCCGTTCGCTTTTGGTGAGAAGCAATTAGAGGTCCTTGCCGAGCCACTTCAGTTGGGACCTCGGGGTCAAGAGTGTTTTAAGCGCACTGTTAATATACCTTTCACTTCTCCTAATGGGAGGAGGCTGGTGGTAAACAAAGCTTTTACTTGAAAAGCTTTGTTTGCACTTTGCAGCAGTGTCTCAAGACTATGAGACAGAGACAGGTCACTGTTTGTGCAACAATATAGATTTTAAAATAGAAATACATGTTCAAAAGTGGTCAGATAAACAGGCACTCATGTATATTGCAATGCAATCACATATTACTCTAAAACTCCGATCTGCAGCTACATTTATGAGTAAAGTGCATGCATCCAAATAGATTCCTGTGACAGTACTGCTGCAAAGTCCGTTCGAATCGTACGCCTCCTAGCTTATCAGTTTACGTGTAGACCTACACCTTTCCAGACAAAGGAATCAATAATGATTTCAAAGATCAATCCCCATCCCTAATCAAGGCGCAGCGACTTCCTAGAGTCCAGCCGCACCTCTAAAGCTCCCTAATGAACCTGTGTGACGTCCTTCTGTCCACTGGAGACTCGGTTGCCTGGTAACATATAACCCAGTCATTTTCAGAAGAGTCATTGTGAGTTGTAAAGTGTATAATGGTAACCATATTTCGGCACATCCTGCAGTGTCTTGAGTGAATGGTAAACGGAGTGCATTTATGTAGCACTTTAATCCAAAGCTCTTTACAACGGAGCCTCGTTCACACATTCATACGCCGATGGCGGACGCCGACACGCAGAGCACCAACCAGTCCAATTTAAATACAAAATTTGTTAATCTTTGTCTTCTTTTATGTCCTTTCTTGTTTTTTGCTTTGACACAATATCCAGAGAAATTGGGCACAGAGGACTGTTATTATCCATAATCAAATTATCGTGAAAAACACCCAGGACGCTGTTTGCAGAACGAGCTCGCTCAGTAAGAGAGGGAGTTGGAACACGGGGAAGAATGCAGGCAAAAGTGTTCCTGAGAACAGACGCCTGTGTGCAGATAAATAAGAGAACAGTTTGGATAGCGAACAAAGTGCCAGGTTAACACACCCTCCATCTTCCCATGCTGGGACTGCCACGGCACACAACTGCTATCACTGCCTGGAATTAGATGAAATCTGATCAATACTATCAAAATACCATCAACAAAGGCAAGAACAGATTATGCATCATTTTCAAATTTGCAATATGCTGTCCTGGCACTTGAGGGTATTTGATTTAACGGTTTGCAAATAGGCTTGATTGTGGTGTAAAAACATCATCACTCAGTTTTGCCAAACACACACAGATGCAGGCATACGCACCGACACGCACAGAGGGCCACCATGTAAGCAGAGAGACTGTGTGCCGAGCCAGCACAGCAATAACATTCTGATTTATACCACCGACAAAACTTGTTTTCAAAGATTGCTGTTCACACAAATATGCTGCAGAGTGCAGCTGGAAGCCATCACCCTGCCGCAAGAATCAAATGAGGTGGGAATAGCCTTCCCAAAATGTATTTCCTAACGCGAATCCAAGAGTAAACATAGAGTCGAGGAATGAGACAATGACAAGAAAGTTACTGCGCGGAGTCTTTGAACGTTCGGACCCGATCAGACGTTTGATGTTGATACAGAGAGATGAGAGTCAGCAGTGGAGATCAGGGAGGAGGGAGGAGGAGAAGAAGAAGGTGGAAACCAAGGAGAAGGTAGAATCTGCCAGGCAGGGCACAAGACGTATGTCGGCACCATCTGAAGTGTTTTTTTTCCACACAGCCAAAGAAGGAAGCTGAAGAACCGAAGGAAAAAAAAAACGATGTGAAAGTGTGAGAAATCCTGGGAACCTGACTGAATGGACATCAACACCAGCCACCCGCCAAGGATAGTGTTTTTATTAACATGTAATCTCCAACTGATTCCAGCCCAGCGAAGAGCACGGCCCTCCCCTCTTTCTCTAAATCTTCTTCCCAAGCCGGGCTGTGATGGGCTAGATAACATAACTCAGATGATCGCTATCTCCGCTGTCTTATTGCTTGTGGATTTAGCAGGTGGACAGAACTGATACAGAAGATACCAAACAGTCCTTCGAGACACAACCTGGGAATGTTATAGCGGAGTATGATGATCTCTGAGTGCATATATAGGAGGAAATTATCTGTTTTTTAAAATGTCGCAATATCAAGTTCCGCTTTAAATCTCACCCGTATGAACGCGTCACGCTTTAGGTTCTTTAGTTTTCACAGTGTTGCTTTAATATAAGACGAGTGATCCAGTGGGGATCAAAGACACTTGTGATTTAAACAACACCTGCATCAATCCACACTCCATATTTACATAGTTTCTGTTCTATGCAGGGTTTCAAACCTCTTCAGGCACATTCAAATCATATCGCCAGCAAAAACAACTCCTTTTGTCATATTTTCCATTGCAAACCCAACAACACCCCCTCAGCGGGGGGTTAATTCTGATGCATGCTAAAAAAAGAAAGGTGTTACATTCGCTGCACCTGCCAGTGACGTAGGAATATAGCTTACTATATTAAGTGTAAATACAAATAATGAGACGCTTGCTTACTGCTCTGTGTGATACTGTTGTGTATGTGCATCAGGTTTAACACACTTAATCTAATTTATGCACAGTGTAGTTAATAGTCCACAGAATGCATTTAACAGGTACGTCCATAAAGACATGGTTTGTAAGTCTGTTTTATATTCCTGTTTTGTACTAGCTACTGCATGCTGCCATGAATGAGAGGATAATTAATAAAACAAATGATATAAGGATGCAAAACAAAAACACACTCTTGACAACTTATTCTGAGTATTGGGTATATAAATACAACATGTCATGTGATGACAAAGCTTTTTTTTCTTCACATGAAACTAATCTTTCACCCCCGACTTCCTCTCGCCGCTCATTTCATTCCCCTTTTGATTAACTTCGTTTAACCGCAGAATCAATCTGAAGCGCCAATTCCCCACGTCAACATTTTGCAGAGTGATTCTGGTAAACTTTAGATTTCCATTGACAGGGCAGGTGGTCGGAATGCAAACAAACGTGAAGGAGTGAGAGAGGATAAATCAGCACAGGCGCTGGAAGTTTGTCTTAATCCAGATGTGTGACGTGGTATTACCGGATTCCGGCGGGACAAATAACATTACATCTCCATCAATCATTGATCTCCTGAATCTCGTTTCCAAAGAAGTTAAAAGCGGAGGCAGTCCGTGATGACTCTATTATTTAATGTTATGGCAGAGTTAATGAGCTGCAATGCCGGCGTCAAACATTTCAACATCTACAAACTTTGTAAACAGCACGAGATTTCAGTCAGGAAACTTGTGAAAGCGGTAGAGGACAAGCAAAACGGAAGCAGTGAGGATTGAGGAAACTCTTAGGATGGAGGTGCAGAAAGACTAAACATGACAGCAAACAAAGAGAGCAAAGAGAGAGTGTAGGCACAAAGAGAACGCGCTAGAATCTGTTTCGTGTCTCTTACTCAGTACCTCATCCTCGGTCCATGTGTTGTCTATTACCTCCTGCTTCTTTGTTTCTGCCCTACTTCCAGCACACATACCCGCCGTGCCAACAGCGCGCCAGCCAAATTAATAGCAAATACACACACGTACAAACACACTGGAATAAGTGCCAGCATCCTTGCTCCCAGCTGGCGTGAGTACAGCACACTGTTGCTTATCCAGTCAGAGCTTCCACCAGAGGCTATTTTCCAATCAAATCAAAAGAAAGGCTTAGCAGGTAGGCCCGCGCCTTTGTCTGAGGAGCTGGATGGATGAAACAGACACTATGAGAATGTCCTCAGTGCTTGCTTAGCTGCTTTAATCCAGTGTTGGGCGGTCACTGTAATCCGCTCACTTGGATAACATAATTACATTACAAAAACAAAGTTACTAATCAGACCAGGAGATTATTATCAAATTGCAGAAGTCTACTTGAGTGTGCGTCGTACGATGCGGTCGGGAGAAAGCCGGCCTCGTACAAAGTGCCGCGTTACGTGGTTAGTGACAACACAGGGAAGTGCGTTCTTTGATAAAAGCATCTAACATCGGCGGTGGTTCAGCCCACAGAAACACACAGAACACATAAGCCTTAAAAAGCCCACCTAACGTGGCTGCGTGGACGACCAGAGGTTCTCGTTACAAACCCACATGATATGAAACATCACCTCAATGAAACACATATTGTCTGCACGTCTCGATTACAGCCTGGATTCTTCTCTTGAGGAACACACAGAGATGCAAGTACACCGATGCTTGTGTCTATTTACTAATTACTGCACGTAAAGGATGCATAGATACACAATTAACTTAAAGCAGGTTTGTATGAGAACATGATGGAATTAAACCTAACGCACAGACGTATCCCGACTCTTCCATCTCACTAAACAGAACCTGCTGTGTGTGTGTGCGCATATGTACAAGTGTGTTTGGGCTTGGCCGGGCAGCGGAGCTCTCTCAGGTTACACACACACAGGAAGGCTCAAAGCAATAACAAAGGCCTTTCAAAGGAACCCTCAGCAGGTTAAGATAAAATGTTTTTACTCAAACTGATAAAAAGCATCTGCAGCTTAAATGAACAGCCGCTGGTATCAGTGGCGCGGTATGCACCGCGGACCCGGCCTGCACAGATTCAGACAGACACCAGGTCGTCTCACACTTACACAGACACACACACAGAATGCTAGGAGCAAGTGTATGCATGTGTTCTGGGTGTGTGTCCGGTCCAGTAATGACAGAGGCACCTGTGAGGTTTAGTTCCAGTTCCCCTAAATCCATAGCTCACGGTGAGAAGCAGCAAACAGATTAAGTGTTAGTGGGTACTTCTTCACGCAGGTACACTTGACATGTCCTGGAACACTTTGCACCAGGCTCTTCTTCTTGCAAAGGTGTTTCTCAAACGTCAGAATTCTCCTGCTAGTTAATAAATTACTCAACGACTCAGGGACAAACTCCTCTGACTCGGTCTGAACCTTGCAGACCTCTCAGGTCAGCTGGTTCAGGACTACTTGCTGTTCCCCAAGATATATTGACATAGATGTGAAAACTGGCCTTTGGCTCATATGCCAACGTTCCCAATGTTAAGACTCACATTTACTGAATTACTTAAGAAAACTACTTGTCATAAAACTTTGATCAAACATGGATTCGTCTTAGCTAAAAGCTTTTCCATATATGTGTTTATCGGCCAGTCTTGTCCGGACCAGTGTGTCAGTGTTGCATCGCAGTAACGGCGGATGCAGTTCTATGTTTCTATGTCTATGGCTGTTCCTAGAATTACAAACTGAACATGGTGAAGCGGTCTTCAGCTTCTTTTCTGGGCAAAATTGGCAGAAACTACTAAAAGAATCAAGACTGGAGACAATGCTAACCACATTCAGATCCAAAGTATAAAAGATAATTCAAATTGCTTTTTATGTATTTTCTAGCTCATTTGTTTTCTTGTTTTGATTCTGTGAACTTCTTATTTTTATTGTTTCTGTCATGTGTTCCTTGCGTCTTTCTCACTGTGCAAAGTCCCTTGGGTTGCCACTGGTATGAAATGTGTTGCGCAAATATTTGTGCCTCGCTTGTCTTTGTCTGGTCTTTCCTACACGACGCTATTGTGCATGGCCCTCAGACCCAAATCATCTGCAACCGCTGTGTAAATGTTTCTGGATACGGAGAACATGATATGTACATGTGTTTTGATACGGGGAGTCTGCCTCTCGTTCCTGGAGAAGTTACTCACGATGCGTGTGTCTGTTTGATGTGCAATTTCTCTTCTGTATAACCACACAGGTTGACGAAGACCACACAGCGGGAGAAGACTCGGGGCGTGTGTGCGTGTGCGTGTGCGTGTGTGTGTGTGTTGGACGGCAGGGGTTATATTTATGCATGGTCACACTCACATCTGTGCTGTCACGTTAGCATGTGTGGATACTGTAGATCAGGGTGTCTGCCAAGTTTGTCCTATTTGATGACAGTTAAAAGACAAGACTGCATTCCACAACCGAAATTAATGTGAAATTGGAAACAATTGTATGCCAATCAAAACAGAGGCCTCCTTGAGGCCGGGCACCAGCTCACAAAATACATGTCGGGGTTCCTTATAACCTGGTTTGTGTTTTTCTCATGTTGGTAATAATTTCTACATCTCAGTTGTGTGATATCATAATAATTAGCAGAAGATCGATACGCTACTGTAATGTTGGTCCGTACACTGTAATGAATGTAGTACCAGTAGGTGTATCAGCCGAGAGTTGTCATAGGGCTCAAGTTTTCATGAGGCTAGAACTTTTCTTACAGATTTAAAAAAAAATATTCCGTAGCATCCTCTTTGTATCTCACCTGGAAGCCCTGGATGCGAGCCAGGTAGTCCAGCTGCTGTGCGGGTTGCACCGAGACTCCGCAGGCCAGGGCCGGGTTCTTCCCCTTAATGGGCAGGGAGGGGTCAGCTGTGGGTGACTGACCGTTTAGCAGCAGCTCCCTGGCCATGGTGGCAGTTGGGCTGGGTGAGGAGGATGAACTGCTATAATATGGAGTGTGTCCTGGGGGCAGCGGGGCAGAACAAGGCCCCATGTCTTTGGAAGTCATATAGTTGATGGAGCCACTGCTGCTGCCGCCGCCTGGAGCGCCACCGACCTGCTTCCTGCTGGCCTCCATCTCCTGGTAGACATCGGGGCTTAGGTGGAGTAGACCCTTCTGGGCTAAAGGGGTTCAAGGAGGAGGGGGGGATGATTGGATGGGGTGGATAAGGAGTTGGAGATGATGGGGAGATGAGAAAGAAATGAATAAAAGGGTAGGGTAGGAAGAGGTGGAGGGGATTGGGGATGAGACGAGAGAAAAAGGATTATTATGGCTCTCATCAACAGCTGAAATGATTTGCACACACATTCCTCTCACTCTATTAGACAATGCCGGGGTGAGTTTGTACATGCGTGTGTGCCTAGCGTGTCCACTTGTGTACAAGCATGTGTGTTGGCTCGCAAAATGGCATTCCATCACCAAACGTAGATGACAGTTTTGTGTGGTTTGGCAGTTCTGAGCTCTGTGAGAGTGTCTGCTGGGAAACACACACAGCCTCTTTCTCTCTCGCTCTGAAACACAAACACGGAGAAACAAGCGGAGATTCTCTCAGTATAAACAGAAGAGCTATGATTTCATCATTGATGGGAAACAGCACTGTCAGCTAACTGGAATCCTGCTCTTCTTCTAAAGTCTCTTCAAACGCAGACTGCCAGAACTGGGAAGCTGGTTCGATGTCAGATCAAGGTTGTTTTGAGAATATTTCAGTGGCTTAAGGAAATGTCCCGAGTGATTTGGATTCGAGAGGCTAACACATCTTTGTTGTCTAACCAGCTTTTCTATAACAGAACACAGCTCGATCCAGACATGCTGCGGTTCTAGCCAGCTGAGCACAGCATCCCTCTAATGCTGTTCCGATCCAGACCATTTGAATAACTCTCATTTGTTGATGTTGGCTTCCAGCACTCTGACATCAAAGTCCCACAATGGCCGTGACAGGTGAAAAGGAGGAAACACCGACGGGTTGAGGTTCAATTCTTTTTCGTCACTGAAAGCGAGAGGAAAGAATATGATAAAAGAGACGGGTGGAGTTGGGAGCCGGTTTCGGATGGAAGATGAGGTGGGGATGAGTGGATGTGAAAACCATGCGGAGCCTCTGTAGCTCGGCCAAGGTCACAAGAGACAGGAAGACCAGCTGCATGTGTGCTTATGTCTGCCTGCTTGTTTGTGTGTGCGTGCGTACAGACAAACAGCTGGGAGAAAGTGCTGGAGTGAGAGCATGACTGACATTCTACTTCCTGTTTAAGTTACTATAAGCATCACACACACACAAACACAAACACACACACATACACACACACACAAAGACAGTTCTGCACTCTTGTTCTCTAGTGTAAGGTTTCTGGGAACCTGCAGACAGTATTACCCATTCTGAACAATGAAGTAGGCACTGAGGTCCGTAATGAAATCCAGGGTTTATTACTCATACTACAACAGACTGCCCCGTGCCAGCAATGACACAAATCCCCCCCCCCCCAAAAAAAAACAAAAAAAACCCTCATGATGATACTTTGAATTAACACGAGTAAAGAAAGCAGGCTGCACATTTTGAATGTACCATAAAAAATAAAAAGTGTTAGCCTTAGCCAACATGACATCAGCTGTGGACAACGAGTATTAAGGGTGGGGGAGCTGAGAGGGGGCAGAGAATGTAATCCATGTGAGTGCGTGTGTTGGTCTGCTTAAGTGTGTGTGGGTGTGAAAGTGAGGATGTTTGCATGTTCCTGAGTGTTTGACGCTGGTGTCAGAGGTAAGCGAGAGCGTGAGAGCAGGAAAGCAAGAGTCAGACAAAGGAGGAGAGACGGCGAGAGCGAACGAGATGGGATGGAACTTGTGTACATGAAGTGTGAGCAAGTTCGGAAAGAGAGAGCGGAGGAGAAGCAGAGTGAGGCTGAGAAGCAGGGAATGAAAGAGTGAGGGAGAGCGTGTTTGTGGTGCTAGTTCCAGGCAGTTTCGGAGGGGTCCCACCCATACTCAGCGTCCGGTGGGCCAGGGGAGCGCTGGAGGGAAGCCAGAGCCAAGCATGAGACTGATCGAAAACAGATAGGGCCAGAGCCCGCCACTATAAATCACCACAGTGGAGCAAGACCTTCACATAGTTCACACATGCACACAATGCACGGACACACATGCACACACAAGCACACACATATGCACAGCAGGAAATGAAATGTGGCAACTCGAGTGAAAAGCCTGGCTGCAATACCCATGGGAATAGAAGAGAGAAAAATTACTCTCTTCTTACTTCTTTTTCTTTTCTTTAACGCTCCCTTCCTGTCTCTAAGCCACCCTGTTTGTTGTAGCGCTGCATCCCACAGCTCACACAGAGCAAAGGACAGATCACACACTTAAATACACACTCACACACACACGTTGCCTTTTTATTATCTTGAGGAGCAACCTTTACCTTTTTTTCCTTTCACTTAGCCTTACATAACGCAGCATTGTACAGTGAATGACGTGCAGGCTGATGGAAGGTAAAGGTGGGAAAAAAGAATCGATGCAGAGCTGCATCTCAGTCCACGGCCGATAGATCTGAGCAGTGCGCTTGTGAAATATAAATTGTGCAAAGCAAATAAAATGTATGTGCTTTTCCAGTTGTTTCATTGAGGCAAATGTTGGCAATCTGTCTCTCCTCCTTCGTACAGAGTTAAATTTCCAAATGCAATCAATCTTAATTTCCAAGCGCATTAATTAGCGGCGACGTGCTGTGAAAATCTAAATCCTGATTAGTTATATTATATTTTTATCTAAAGTGCACATAAGCCATTTCTTTAATCAGTGTTTCCTGCCTTCCCATTCAAATATTACACAGAATCTCTGCAAGTGAGTCTTGTGAGTGGATAATGAATTAAAGGAAACAAAGCTTATGACAAAGTAAATTAACCTTTTAAACATCAACATACCACACCCAGATTTAAATCTAGACCTTTATCATTTCAAAACGTATGTTGAACTACTAGAACTGGACATTAACATCCATATTTCCTATGCAGACCCACAGGTGTCCATAACTAAACCAGGAGTCAAAGCTAGAAGACTATCAAACTGTTTAAAAAATGCCTACTTACTTTGCAAAACAAGAAATAGTTTAGAACACCGATGTTCCAAAAGAACAGTCTGCCATTTGTTTGTTTCTCAGAAGTCTTCCTCTATAAAACACATGTGATCACAGACTACAATCACCAGTATCACATTAAAACATGACGTACGCGCTTGTGTCAGAGCTTGTTTCGTGTCCGAGCGTGCCGCAATTCCGTAAGCTGATTCGGTTACTTCTACTTCTATTCAATAAACTGGGTAGTCAATCAAAACGGACGGAGCGGAAATATCCTCTGTGGACACACAGAAAACTGAGAGCAGCTGTATCTGTTTTAGTTGTAAATGGTGTTTATGCAATAAGCATCATGTACACATTAGCATCGTGTGAATGTTGTGCGGTTTGGGGAACTATAACAAGCTAATTTGCAGATAGTTAAGCCTCATGCTGAGTGTGAGATAAACTATGAGCGGGAATGGCACTCGACCAAAGCACCCGCTGCAAACCAACAATAGGAATAATCACCAAATAAGGAAGACTTCGTTCCCAGGAGGCTCCGCTATGGAGGTATTGGGCAAAAGTCTGGGGCTTGGGCTACCATGGCGACCACAACCACCAAAAATAGTTTACACGAAAGAACAATCGTTTATCCATAAACCTAATTTAGATGATATATCTTTCAACAAATTGGACTAAATCGCAGACATGCATGCTATAAGCTGTGGCAGCGGCTCAGCTCTCATCTGGATACTGTATGCGAAGTTTGGACCAACAATGAGCAAACTCAATTCTCGGTGATTACTTTGACCAATCTGCTTTGTACTTTCCCAACACGACAAAGCTGAGACATCACATTCATTCCCGTTTCCAGACTGTAGCTGGATACCATGTGTCAGAGCGCCGCGGCGCTGCCAACAGCCTCCATTAGATCCGAGTGACGACAGCACATTCAATAAGGCTATCTGTTTGTTTTCCACTCGGCTGCTCCACATCGCACACACTATTCAGTTGCCCCATAAACTGCTCTTTCTCAAGCTGCTGGCATTTATTCCCTGGCATCCAGAGCGAAACAGCTTGCCGTGTATCCTTTTATCAAGTGAGACTTTAAACACAGGAAGTAGAATGCACGTAAACCTGCTTGAGCAACACTCGTGCAATGAATTTTTCACCTATAACTTATTACACCTGCAAGAAATTAACTAAGCTAACTCCCACAGTGAGCGTAATAAATGGAAACATAACAGCTCCGCCGGAGTGTGGAGGCTAACAAAACAACTGATTAGAAGGAAACAGCTCAGCGAGAGGAAGGCTTACTCATTTTTATTTAGATTAAAGATAAAACAGCCAACTTAATAAGAGATGCAGCTGATAGCGCTGCATCCTCACGCTTTGCTGTGAAGGCTCCTCTGAGTTCGACCTCCTGCTGTAACTTTGTTTTGCTTATAAGAACTAAAAAGAATCGGCCGATAGAACAAGTGAAGTTAAGTCATATGCATCATCCCGAAACACTTCCCTTTTTCTCATTGAAATGCTTCTAGTTTCCATCCTGGCCGGAGACAAACAGGCTGAGATTTAACTGTTTTTTTTACAACATTTTCACACCTGCCTTGTTTTGTCAGGTTGAATCAAACTCTGGTGTGTTTATCCTCTTGGTGTCGTCACCTTGGGAAGGTGTGAAATCAGCCGTCGCACTCAGGTGCAGATAAAAACATCCGCGCCGAGACCCTTCAGATGAGGCCTTCGTAGTCCGGTGACAAACAAACCCTGGTACGTTTGTTTTTAACGTGATCCAAACCCGATCCGACCCGACTACCGGTTGAAGTTTGAGCCCCGGTAATCAAGTGCACTTTGCATTTATGAATACGACAGAGCATGCAAACTGCAGCAGCATGCGTAATATAAAAAGGATGTTCAAATAGAGCGGTGGAAATTTCCACTGGTTCAGAACACAGAATTTCTTCCCCTGTATTTATTCTCTTTCTCAAGTGTATGTGTGAAATTGCCCTTATACTTCTGCGTCAAGTGGTTAGAATTAGAAGATGATCAGAGGGATTAAAACATGAAGGAAGTGAAGGGCCCTATGATTTCCATGATGAAAAACACATATGGAATACCAAGCAACAGCTATCACGTCTGTATTGTTAAGAGTGGAATCATAAAACCATCACATATCTTCATATCGTCGGCTTTATTGAGTGGTATGTGTCTCTGAGTGTGTTGGATTATGTGCATGTGTTTGGGAATCTGTGCTCCTGTGTGCTTGTGTGTTAATCCTGAGTGAAAGACTATGTTTTCTTGCACAGGAAGGCAGTGGGGGGACTCCCTGGAGGGCCCCAGTGTACCGGCCCTGTAAGCCTGTGTGAATGAGCCTGAATTCGCAGGCTCCCCACGAGGACGCACAGACGATTAAGCTGACAGTCAGAAGCCCATTGACCAGTCATAGAGATTAAACGCCGGGCCATCTCGGCAGCTAAAACCACCTGCGGATAGAAGTAGTGATGGAGAGACAGAGAGGAGGAGGAGAAGGAAATGGAAAGAGACACAGGGAGACGTGCAGATACTCACTGTTACTCGTCGCTTCGGTAAAAGGCGCCTTTTGTCCATTCCAGCCTTTGTTGTCCATCTGTAGTGACGCAGAGAGAGGGGAAGTAGGGGGAAGTAAGAGAGATGTAGATTCTTGAACAGCTTTTTCACGCATGTCAGACAAGTTCCTTCCTTGTGTTTGGGCCACAAAGAGACAAGCGCTCACAGGAGGGGATGCTTAAGGAGCCTACTGTCTGTCTAGGCCAGCTATTCAATTAGGGGGTTGGTCAAGGTTGGTGCTCTCAAAAGGCTCCCATTCAATGTGTTACTGCTGTTTGTGGTATGCATGTCTGCCTACAAAAACACACACAGCCACAAACACACGTGTGTGCAATGGAGAAACAAATCATTTGTGATCTGTGTGACAGCTGAGGAGAGCACCTTTCCAAAGAACACACAGGAGGGGAGCTGGGGGGAGTGCAGAGAGACACACACACACACACACACACACACACACATGCAAAGAGGGGGATCTAAAGCGAGACAATCTATCCCACAAATGCGGAGCTTGGCAAACAGTTTAATCACTCAACACTAATGGGGGTTATCTGAGGATCTTGGGCGAGAAGTAGGCCAATATCCAGAAGACAAATTGAATCATTAAAATTATAAAGATTTCAGCCATATATACTTTCTGCAAGCCTTTGTTTTAAATGACCTACAGTGGTATACCTTCTCGCCTTGCTGCAGTGTTGTGTATGTCAGTGTTTTTGTGACATCATGGCTGTGATGACCTCACCCAGCCACACCTGCGGCGCATGGAGGTGAAACTAAAACGCTTCTATCAGTGAAACACTCGATGAAGTGACCTGCACTTGCAGTAATAGGGCACTAAAGTAAATGCTCCATGTGCTAAATCAATGGGAGGCAGGTACATAAACTAGCTATGGAATAGGCAAGTTAGCAGGAGCAATAGCAGTAGTGGTCCTACCTCAGCAGGATTCTGGGGCACTGTGGAGGCTTTGTATCCCAGCTGCAGCAGCATTGCCTCGGCAGCATTCCGCTTGGCCACCTTCTTGTTGGGTCCTGTTCCCGTGGCAACCTCGTTATTAACCTTCACCTGCATGTGCACGGATGGAGATGTGCGCACAGAAACACACAAATTAAGAAAAAGATAAGGACATACAGCATGATTAGCACTTTCAGACTAACAATATTTTGACTGTGCATACGAGTCCTGTCCAGGTGACACTCGTCTGACTGAAATCCGCACAAATGCGACTTTTCTTGTGACATTTCTTCTAACCTCCCCAGAATCAATCACTTGAAGCCGAGAACACTCTTGGCCGAGTCTGCCGTACAATTTACATTGCATAAAAAGGAAGTGAAGTATTTGTTTTTCGGTGATCCAAAAACATTAAATCTGTCTGCGGAGAATGTAAGCAGCTATTTCCAAGAGAATATCAGACGTCGTTATGTTATGCAAACAGACAATTACACTGTACAAATTACATTCGAGCTTGTGAACAGCCAGGCCCCAGTGCACTTACTCAAAGTGGTCTGACATGCTCGTTAAGTGCTAGCCGGAGTGCACCAAGTAGGCCACGAGAGATGATGAGAAAAAATGGGACTAAATTGCTAAAAATAAACAAAATCATTCTTTTGTACATTTCAAAAGATGTTCGGCTCGGCAAATGTGTTGGACACGAGGTAGAATCTGTAACTACCGGTGGTTTTCTGACAAAATATTTGGACACAGAGGCACATTTCAGCCCCACTGCGTGACGCGGGAACAATACGCAGACATTTTGGAGGAGTGGACGGAGTGCACAAAAGAAACACACATAACATTCACGAAAGCCTGATGTGTGTATCAAAGAGGCATGGAGAATAGGTTGGAGGCTGAATTACTGCCTGATGCTAAGAGAAGCTCTGTTCTACTGGTGAAAGAAAAGGATTATGAAAAAAGAGACAGACAGAGAGAGAGCGAGCAAGAGAGTGAGTGAGAGAGAGAGAGAGAGAGAGAGAGCAAGACAGAGAGACAGAGAGAGAGACGGAGAGATAATAAGGAGGAAAGAAGAAAAGGAAAAAGTGAGAAACTGCAGTTAAAGTGGTGCAAATAAATGAAAATGGACTGCGAAGCGTTGCCAGTTGTTTGTCTCATACAAGCAACAGAGCTAAGAAGCAGTCTGACTCAAAGCTATGCAGTGATTGCATTAACAACAATCAAAGGACATGGAACACACAAACCGGCGCTGCATTTGTCTATTTTCTCATCTTGACGACATGTAAACACTTAAACCCTCTGCTTCTGCTGAACTCGCTGACTTGAGCTCGCAAAGTCTTAATTTGTGTGACTGTAGCTGTCAAGAGACGTCCACACACACCTCTCCTAAATCAGTATAGCCTTCCTGTGTGTTGAGATTAGCCTCCGCAGATGTTACAGTAATACCCATCACTTCTTTGCACATCAGACAGATGAGATGGAACACAAAGATTGTATCCAGCCATATCTTTTGGACTGAAGCAGCTATCCTGAGGATGAGTCTTCTTCCTGTTATCTAGCGAGGATGAGGATGTTTCTGCATGACGTCAGATAGTCCGAGCAGACATGAATAAAGAATCTGCGGTATGTGATGAGAGTCCTTCTCCATACGTGGAAAAATGCTCCATTTCCTGGATTAGCAGTTAACAGCAAATCAACCGCAGCTACGTTAAGCTTTTAAGGTTTGTTGCTGCGGCGAGAAGCGTAATTATGTTAATTAATACTGTCTCACACAATCTGATTTGCTTCTGTAGTGCTGAAAACGTTCTGTGTGCTTTTCTTTACTAGCAACCAAAGCTTGAAATGGCAATTTCATGGTATGTATTCAATTGGCTGCTCTATTGAGGGGAAACAGGGCTGTAAAGATGGATGTTAATCTATTCTGAGCTTTAACAGCAAACTATAAAAATAATGAAACTCAAAGTTTAAAGAGGGAATGGGGAACATAAGAGGAAGAGGGAGAGAGGGGGAAACAGGGAGGACTTAGAACTTAATTCAATTAGAAAGTATACAGAGGTCTCTATCTAATTGAATTATATATGATCCACAGATAGGTGGAGGAAAGACAAATCCTATCACAGCTTGGTGGTTGTATTTTAGATCTGAACTGGGACTTCACACGGCAAAAATAGGAAACCAAATCATAGTTCGAGGAAAAAAACAGAAAAAAAACTCATGTTCTCGTGTAAAAACGGTTATATAATGATGCTGGCTGCGTCGGCCTAGACAAAGAGTTCCACCACTCTTTCTGCCATTGTCTTGTTCTCCCTCTTCATCAAAAATATAATGTTTATATGGGATTTTTGGTTCAAGACCCTCCACAACAACATAATGAAACAACTTCCCAAGCATAGTCTTCCTCCACCAACCCGTGAAACCGTCCTTTGAAGTATTCATTAAAGTAAGATTCAGCAAAGGATCATTAAGCTTGGATACATAACCGCGAGCTTTCTCTACTCTACTGTACTTAGAGTAGACTTAACAGTTTCTTGTTGCAGTATTTAACGAGATACTTTAGGGATGCCATGGTGAGGACATTTTCCCACGGTTAATAAACAAGTGATAACATCAGTGATATCATTTACAAGATGTGTAGAGTGCACATGTGTTTACTGATGCCTCAGCCAGCGACTACTTCGGCGAGCCGAAGACACATGCTTGTTTTAAGTTTACCTGCATGACGAACTCCCTGCGTCGGGGCATCCCCCGCTCTGAAAGCAGCAGGTACTCCGGCTCTTTCTCCTTCTTGGCCTGCTGGATCTGGGCCAGACGGCTGATAGGGTTCATGCCCTGGCCGTAGTCTGGTCCTGTCTGGGAGGAAGAGATAGAGAGCGGAACATACCATCAGTTCCAATGATCACATTCACATATCATTCAGTAAGTAATCTACAGATTTCCACCACCCCAGCTGCGGTACCTTGAGGATGGTCTTGGTGCGTTTCTTGTAGTGCATCTTGGGTTTCTCCACAGCAGGGATGAAGGGCAGCTTCTTCAGGTCTTGGAGGATGGACAGAGCGGCACGCTTCTTGGACAGCTTTTTGCTGTTGCCCTCGCCCTCAGCAGAGAATTCCCCTACGGTGACGCGGGTCAGGAAGCTTTTCATGTGTGGGGGTCCGCTCTCCTTCAACACCTAGCAGAGATGTACGAGGAAATTAAGGATGGGTACAAATAAAGGTTTTCCAGGACAGTCCATGTGACAGAACAAACTTAAACAGGGCCAGAGCTTGTGTTAAGCTGTATAAATGTGTGTGTGCACTGTGTTTCTGTACCTGCACATGCACAGTGAATGTTTCTGCAGACCCCTGTGAGTGTGTGTGTTTGTGTCTTTTTGTGCATGATATGTGTGAGGGAGTGTGTGCAGCACACTCTGCTACACCAGGTGGTCTAAAACATCTGCTCTCGTTGGTCACAGTTCTACCCACCCATATGCGCGTTATTCATATACAAAACACACACACACATGCGCTGACGCACAAGCATACATATGAAGATTAACATGTTCCTAGATGACAGTCTCTGGTGATGAGGGCTCAGTTTCCTTCCTCTAGCCTCTGGTCACCTGGGAGACCTAAAACAAACACCGGCTGGCGTTAGGTCATGCTTCTGCAATCACATCTACTTCCTGTGAAGTCGGAGACCAGCGTTGGTGTGTGTATGTGTGTGTGTGTGTGGCAGGTGTGGTTCCCCCTGAATCTTATTTAGGAAAACACACTGGAGGAAGAATTAGGTTTCACACACTTACTGAGTGCGATACACGTTCGGCTAATGTGGACAGCTTTTCAATCCATTGCTCAAGGACTTTCAGCCTCGCTCCCAAGCTCGCATGTTCCCCCGGACTGGATCATCGACTCCTGCCCTCCACCTCTCATTTATTAGAGCTCAATTTGAGGTGCAGACAGCACACATTGTAGCAATCAGATGCAATCTACAAACAGTTAATTTGAACCCAGTGACAAATAAAACAGATCAAACTGATAAGCGGAAACCTGGAGCATTCCTCAGATGCTTCAGACATCAACACAGCCTAATACCAGACCATCAGAAGAACAAAGGACAGCCCTCTTTTCCTGTTGCAGTTGTAACCATACGAGTGGTTTCAATCTCAATTTTAGAACAGAAAGCGGCGATGAAAGCTGCAAATATCATATCAAATCGATTAAACTTCAATGTGTCCGTTAGGGATAAATCTATATCTATAAGTTCCAACAGATGGAAGAAATATTCATTAAAAACGACTGTAACTGATGTATTACATGAAGACAACTTCTCGGCAACACGGCTGCCATCGATCTTGATTCACCAGCGTACCTGGTAGTCTGTCAGCATTCCAGTACAATGAGTGTATGAAAAGGTTGCATGTTGCAGGGAAGCCTTGGATCATTAGCTGTCCAAGCTAGCAGACACAAGTATTCATGCCCAGGGGATCTGCTCTGGTCTCGCTCATCACTCAAGGAAGGAAATTTAACATGGCAGCTACTTACACATTACGACACTCAATGTGTCTAGATATGTCCCAGTTCGGAATTTTTTTTTTATCTCTGTTGATGAAAGAGAGAATGTGCGGATGATGCTTGGATTACGGAGAAGCAGACGAAAAGTAGTGAATACTGGTATGAGCGGGACGGCGAGCTTCTTCCTCAGCCCCGAGCTGCTTTTCACTCTGTGCTCACTTTATCACTTTCACAAGCCCTCTCAGTTTCCATCACAGGCCCCCTTAAACATGTGTAAATGTTCAGCTTATGTGGTTGAGCAATATGGTAAGCTACCCAAAGAAGTGCACACTATTGCAACAGATGTTGGACCTGCAAAACATGCAATTTTTTCCATGAACAAATTCAGGCGCATACAAAGATAAACAGATTCTTCCAGTTACACAAAAATTGGGTGTTTTTGGTGATTGAGTGACTAAGGCACGTACTGTTTCTCCACATCATTCCCTCTTCTGATTCCAGCTGGATCAGTTTTGGCATGTCGCTCTGTGTTTGCTTTCTAGCTTTACTCTCATGTTATTAAAGATAAGAGTCGAAATGCGGTTCAAAAATCTGTTTACAATGTTTGGTATATACACTTGTGAAGTAATCCACCAAGTATCGTAGAAATATTAGTCATATTAGTTTCGAGTAAGAGACAGATGTAGAAGAATTAACCCCCTTTGTTGGAGGTAATAATGACATCAATGGAAAACCTATTTCTATTATGGATGATGCTTTTTATTGTCTTTTCTCCTTCAGGTGACACGTTTGAACTTGCGCAAATACTGCAAGTCATGATCAAAATTATTATTTCTTTGTGCCAGTGTCTTGTGTGTCTTAAAGGGACCATTTGTAAGTGTGACATCCCGCTAGACCAAGTCTTTCATGTCTCCTCATACCACTTTGTTCCTTACCAGTCTGTCGGTGAGTCACTGTGTTGTGATAGCATGTCATAGCGTAAAAATGTCCATGGTTGTACTGGTGGGCAATGCATGTAGTTGAGTCATGGAGTTGACTAACAATCTCTCTCTGGAGCTCTTCACTCAGAAGTGGAGGATATAATAGGACGATACATGAGTTGTAGTCGTTCCATATTGCAGCATAGCGAGGGAGCAACAACCCTGACCAGCCACACTACATAGGAAACTCATTCTGCTGCAGCAATCTAAATGCTTTAGTCACCACCCAATCATTGCGACTATACGCGAGTGTTGGGCCGTTAATCGTCTAGTACATTCACAGTTCCACCCTCCAGCACACGCTAAGGACGTTGGCATTTCCTCTTTCTTCTCTTAGCTTTCTGGTGATATGTTGCCCCCTATTGGTTTGGACTATGAAATAAAAAGCATTAGCATGTTCACTTTGGCTACAAATTGTACTTTTAAGTACATGAACAAGCAAGAAATCAACTTTGGCCCGTACAGATTTGTGACAGTCAACAAAGAGTGCGAGACAAAGTGTGTATCAGTGAACATGTCACAGACTCTTGACCCGAGCTAGCGTCAGAAGAGATGCAGTCAGTCTCCTGGCAGACGACACAGGATCTGCAACACACCGATGGGATTTCAGCACTTCTTTTCACTTACATATACATGCAGGCAAACAAACACTCAAACACACCGATCTCCCACCTAATGACATGGATCGGGTTCTGCACAGGAAACACTTGGTAATTCAAGGTTGATTTTATTTCAATGCCCCTTATCATCTTGTCTCTTCATCTCTTGTTTTTTTATAACATGGGAGGCCTTCTCATAGAGACATCAATACCCTGTGCAGTCTGAGGATCTGTGCATGCGAGACCTTAGGTACTCTGGAAGAGTAGACTATCAGAGCAGGATAGGACAATGGCTGCGTCTGGCAGACTGAAGAAAGGCTCTTTTGTGACGAGTGGTGGACGGACAAGCCCTGAGGGAATCTGCTTCTTGTAAGATGGGTGGTTCTTGGCCCAAACCCTCTACTCTTGTGTCCTCCTTGGAAAAGGAGCCTCCAATCCAACAAACAAGCTGTGATTTATAGATTGGTTCCTCTTTGATGCTGACATCTGCTTGATATTGCCTGACAGGGGGATTAAATGAGCCAACTGGCTCTCAGGGTGGTGGCGACCCTCATCGTTGCAGAGGGATGGGAAAGCAGACACTCGGTAAAAGTGACTCACGGGTGATTTCATGCCCCGGTGAGGGCAAGGATGAGATGATATGAAAACATGGCTGCTGTGAAAGCCGTGCACAGGAGTAGATGACACTTTTGTGTGGGATGCATGCACGTGTAACTCTGCCTGCATGTGTGTCATTTACTGAAGGTGTGGGAGGGTATCGCGCTTCCATGTGCATCAAAGAAGCAAAAGGGATGTGACAAAGCAGGAGATGAAGACAAACTTACACTAATGAGTTCTATTGAAGTGGACAAAATGGGCAAAGAGACCAAAAGAGATATTTGTAATTTACACTTGGTCTACAGCCACGGCATCGTGGCAGCGAGAGAGCACATTGCATGCAACGCATTGATTGAGGATGAAAGTGAATCTACTGGAACACTATGAGGGGTCTGAGGGGGAGAGAAAGGTACGTAACGAGGAGAGAGGGTGATTACTGCAATGCAGCTCGGCCTTCACACCGTTGAGTTTGACAAGGCGAAGGAAAATTAATGTGGTGAAGTGATACGCGGACGTGGAGGTCAGAAAGCATCAACATGCTTTTGCACATTTAAGTAAAGTAAATATAAAGAGAGCGATCGGGGAAGAACTCTGCTTAATATAATTTAAATCTGTTTACAATACAGACAAGTCTGAAGACACCAAGCTAAACACTGCTGTTAGTGAAAGGAACACAAATAAATGCTTCACGGATGGCAAAGAATATTAGCTGATAGAATATCTGACATCTTTTTTGAATGACTAAGTGGGAGAGAAAGCACATGGGGAGAGATTTACTGCTCATCAGGAAACAGTATTAACATTCTACAGACTGACAGCCAGCAGAGATGTGACTATAGGAATGTGGTTGTCGTGTGCTTTTGAAACCACCGACACTCGGGTTCCAATTTGGGAAGAAATGATAATGAAAGCAGTGTGATTGCTGACAGTGACAAAGACGCTAATGAATCACATCAATCCAGATTTAGCTGGCTGAAATTATTAATAGCAGTTCCAGGAAGGATAATCGTGTCATGCTCTGATGAGCAAATTCGTTTCAAACAATGAAGGGGAGAAAGGGGGGGGTGAAAAGGGAGGACTGGACAGCTTTCTGGATGGCTTTTCCAATGTTGTGTAAACTCCCAAGCAAGCAAAGTCAACAGGCTGAGGAGTCTCCCTTCCTTCCCTCCATCGCTGTCTCCATTTCCCTTCACCCCCATCCACCTATTCTCCCAGCCTCAACACGCAACCGCCCTTCTGTGTGATCTTTGGGACCGGTGGTCAGAGAAGTGAAAGGGAAGGATTCTATGGAGGAAGGGAGGGGGCACACAGAGTAAACTGAGCCTCCCTTGATTTTGGCACCTTGCGGTGTAGAGAAGACGATTCGGGGCGAGAGATTACGGATGAGTCAGCTGAGATACGGTGAGAGCCAAGGAGAATGGACCCAGCAGGTCACGTAAGGACACACAAATCCTCTTTTTTTGTTACGGGCAGTGACAACCCAAATGGTTCCGAAAACCAGAGGTGAGACTAACGAGGATGTCTGGAGGAGCCTTTACTACAAACTGAAACCTCGAGCACGACAGCTCCTATTCATCTCATCCAATGGGAGATCGTTAGGGCTCTAGAACTCAACCAAACGCTCACGTATGAAATGCTTTTTTCAGACTGTGCGAGTTAAAAAAGTAGTGGCACAATTCTGCAACAGATTCTTATTATCCTGGGTGAGTCACATTGATCATCACCTTGTCAGCCAAGTCACTGTGACTCCATCACTGACCCCATTCCAGAGGTCCTCATCATACTGGAAACACTGTACATTTCACTCCAGGAGAATGACCACAAGCCTTAAAGGAAGTGGCCAATTAAAACAGTTTTCTTTAAACTCTGATGGAGATTAAACTGTGTCAACACGTGTCTTCGCACAGCTGATGTTTCTTCATCATGAGGGGATAGACAATTATCAGCGTGAGCACAGTGCAGCGCTCCCTCGGATTCCTCAGTATCTGTACACAAAGCTAATGAGCTGTTCAGCTTTTGTATGTCACATTATAAGGTTTCACAACCTCATCTACGCACACATCCCCCCCTTACTGCCTTCCCCCCATGTAGGCAACATCACTTCTGAGAATTAATAAATGAAGAAAAATGCGTAGGGAAACTTCCTTTGAATTTACAGTAGCAACGTTATTCATGACTCTCGTTATTCATGTGGGTGTTCGAGGCTATTACGTCATTCCTCTACCGTGTCTTCCTCACCTCAAAGTTGACAGACAGGTTCCTCTTCAGGGCGATCTCATACACCAGGCTGATCTCCGACTTGCTGGCATCAGTGCCTTCCTCAGTTTCCCCTTTTTCCTCTGGGCTCTAGAGAAAAAGAACAATGGAAGAGAATGAGAGAACAAAATGAGAACTTTAATTCCCTCTCCCCATAGTGTTGTCGGTCAAATCAATAACAAATGTCCAGCCAGACAGAACACGATGTGATTGAGGGCCCCTATAACGATCCTTCTTGTTCTGATGTTTTCGCAGTTGGAGCAAATACATGTTATCTTTTTGTTTCTTTAAGACTCACTTGTACTATCAGGCCAAAGTCCGACTCCCAAAGACATTAAAGCGAGTCTTATGATGAATGTCTCATGTTGAGGTTTCTCCAAAGAAACGGATATAATTGTTATCTTTCGTTAACCACAACTTTACCAAAACGTTTGCCAAACCGTGATCTCAAACGGAAGAAGATCAAACCAAGACTTGTACATTACAAACACAAAAAGGTGGACGCCGGCCAAGCTGTTGCAAACAGAATCCTGTCTGTTTCCTGGCCATGATCCTTATCTGATATGAGAATTAATATTTCGGAACATGACTCTGTCTGTGCAGGAAGGCCTCTTGAAGGATGGCCTATTAAATTGAAAAATGAAGATATCAACTCTCTGTTCAAGATAGTCAAATCATTATTTGTGAACATCCATCACGGAGCGTGTCCTCCTCAAAAACAGAAACTGGAGAACGAGGACTCACTGAGTTGTCACCAGACATGAGCTGATGGAAAGAAAACATTGTTGCGCTCACTGGCAGAGCACCGCCATTCATCACAGGGATAATCCCACTGTTCCAGCATCCAGACGGACCCAACAGCATCGCTGTTTTAAATCTCGAGAATAGGCAATTTTTGATTAATAACAGATGAGTCAGAAGCCTTCAGTCAGCTGATATAGGTCAGGCTGACCTAATCAATAAGACAACATGACAGGAATATTCTCAGACTGAAGCTCTGTGAAGAAACACATCACAAGCATCGACCATACTAAAGGCGAATTCAGAGGGCTGTCTCGGTCTTTATCTTCCCGTGTCCACGTCTTTGTCTGATTATGTCTGAATGGCTGCGGTCTTTCCCTGTGGGCTCATTCTCTCCTCCTGCCTTATTGTGCGACCCGATACGACGCGTGATTCATAGTGTAACATCTCTTGTATTTCAGAGGAAACCGTCACGTGGTAGGGTGTACCTACCGCATTGGGCTAGACCACACGTGGACGAGAGGTGGGTATCTTTCTCCACCGGGCTTTGTTTCCTGAGTGTCAGCGTATACATTTGCAGCCTCTTCAGCATGCGTGTGGACGGGAGAGAAACCCGAGAGTGGGTGAGCGAGTCCAGGGGTCCATTCTTCTTTCGATGGACTGTTTTAATTACCTCCACCATTGAGGTTATGTTTTGGGTGCCATTTGTCTCTCTGTCTGTCTGTCAGCAGGATTATGCAAAAAACAACCTGGGAGATTTTTTTAATGAAACGTGGTGGAGAATCAGCCAAGAAGAAACCCATTACACTTTGGAGTAGATTCTAATGTCAGGGAGGATCAAACCTTCTTTTTTTATACTCTCTTTAACATTGTGAGCTCAGGCAATTCATCTACATTTTCATTCATTTCCAAGGAAATATCAATTGGAACATTATGAAATATATCAGGCAAAGTTACAAAGATCTATTAATTTTGTGCAGACTTTGATAAAAGCATATTGAAGGTTTGGCTATTGCACATCTAGTTACACACGTATTCAAAGGTAACATTTTCTTCTGTTGAAGCACTCGTGATATGTATGATTAATAGTGGCCTTCGTCTCAGTGCTGCATTAACTAGCCAAAGCGTCTGCGTAGGTCTGTGGGTGTGTGTTCGCCAGCTAACTTGAATGACCAATGAGTCGAGCAACCTTGCTGTGACAGAGACAAATTGAGGCCTAAAACCCGACTTTAGTGCTGCTTCTACTTACGGACCTACGGGACAGAGAGTCCTGGGAAATTACAACCGAGTAAGGAACCCCTTATAGTGGCCTGAGACATTCTTCTCTCTCATCTGAAAGGAAATGCTTGAATAAACAGTGACTGTAGGCGGACAGAAAAGTTTCACATTCAAATCTAAGCTCCTGGGCCATTGATTTCGTAATAGGGGAAAAGATTTGAGTTCAAAGGAAAGGATGAAAGGGATCTTTGATAAACAGGGCAGCATGAGTATAGCTACAGAAAGGATATTGTTTCACGGATCAAACTATAACCTCGTTCTTAGAGCGCATCACAGAGGCCATGAGCAACCATTGCTCCAAGAAACAGCTGATGCAGATTTTCCCTCTTTATTATCCAGTTTAAAAATTGATTGTGTGGTAGCATCTAAAGCCACCATCAGGTATTTAAAGGTTTGTCAATAAGTTACATAATTCTATTTTATTCCTAGAAGCTGTTCAAGTTGGAGGTGATGTTTGGGGTTTCCTAGGGTTACCTGTCGTTGGTCTACCTGTACATAAGCACTGTAATTAGAGAGTCACTGATATTTACCTGTGGTTTCCCCAAAATTAAAATGACACCCCACAGTGAAACAAATACTTTAAGCCTGAGGGCATCCACACATTTATGCATCTAGGAACACACACACACTCATGTGGAGACAGAATGACATGCATATACTGTAGACACAATGTGCCACAATTTGTAAAGCAAGACTCGGTAGCAGCAGCAGACAAAGAGATTATTTATGGAGACCGACGCCACAAGACAGTGACTTAGTCAAGTGAGAGGAGACAGAGCGTTTTGAATAACCACTGGCAATGCCAGGCTGGGAGGATATGGGGTAGTTTGATTTCCTGTGGGAGATGATAGCAACAGTTAACAGCTATCCCTCAGGGGAAACCGAGACTGGCTGAGAACTCCTGTGAAGTGTAAACTAAAACTGTACAGATTGCACCACTTAGTATGTACATTAGAGTAATTGGAGTTGAGGTGGATTTGGATTTAATTTAATGAAAGCTGGTTACGCATTCATCTTATGAACTGCTAAAAAACAGGATAACAAGCTTAGCAGAGCCTCTCTCAATGGAGAGCAACAACAGATCAGCAGTGCAAATCCTTCCCCTTTTCATTACGGGAAGAGAGATCAAGTGAGAGGGTGTCATACGGGGGGTGACTGCAGTCACAAGGTGGTAAAAGGGCCCGAGGATCAAGGCTGCAATGATTTCAAGGGCTGTGTGTGTGCGCGTGCGTGTGCACGTGCGTGCGCGTGCGAGCGTGCGTGCGTGCGCGCGTGCGTGCGTGCGTGCGCGCGTGCGTGCCATTAAATCAGCTGCACTGAAAGATTTCACTTCAGTAGGAAATTCAAGTATGGGACACGTATCTGTATAACATGGATTGATTATAACATATCACTTCAAGTATTTTAGAAGAAGTTTTGTCGACATACGATGCTTCCCACTGTACTCATTTTACATGCAGATGTGCCGAGTGAAAGCACCTTCAGTTGCAGTCAGAGCTAACTGTCTGTTTGCATTGCGAGGATGTGGAGTCGGGCATTGATATGAACATGTGAAATATGTAATTCAACCAATGACAGCATTATGACTGACCCTTCATGACTTTGTCTTAAAACCATGTCCACTGTTGTTTTCACAGGCTGAGTAGTAGACCCCATAACAGGAAAACTGACCTTTATGTGGTCAACAAGTACTTGTTAAAACTACTGGTAAGCAAGTCGCTAGCTTTAAGCTGTGTGTGGTTACCTGTGGCGGGCGTTCAGGGATGGGTTCATTGCGGAGGGCTTGCAGGGCCTTCATGGCAGCGTTATGTCTGGCTGCTTGGCGGGTACGTCCCTCTCCAATAAACTCATGAGTCCCCACAGACAGCTGCACATAGAAGATCTTAGGAACGGGATAATGGTACCTGGGAGGAAGAGCCCAAAGGAAGAGAAATACAAGATGTAACATGAAACCAAATTAGGAGTTAAAGACGTATTTTTTTACACCCCTCAGTGAATATTTATATCTAAATCAAAAACACATGACAAGGAAGGAGCATTATGTCTGAGCATTATGAGCCAAATTATCAACTCACATCATTCATACCTTTCCCAAATTAAAGGCCCACCACTTCATCAGGGTCAATTACTGCACAATAGCCTGTTGGCCAATCACTTGACTGATGTCTTGCTATTGGATCTCAGCTCAGGGTTGCCAAACAAAGCACAGGGACACATATATCCTGTTCTCTTTCTTCTGGCCTTGAACATAGATTTTCTTCTCTTTCTTAGGGTCCTGACAGAGCAGGACTGAGCTGTCACCGATTTGATATAGAGGTCTGCAAGTCCGTGTGTGCTATACCCCCTCCTGGGTCAGTGGGAGAAAGGCTGAGAATGTCGGCCAATTCAAGGAGACGGAAAGAGAAATAGTGGGAAAGCTAACAAGGGAAGGGATTAATCTAACTTTTTTTTTAATATCCATATTCCTGTCTTGTCTCTCCTCTCAGCCAGTATACACTTACTCTCATGAGGATATACAGCTGCCATATGTGGCAAACACCAATGGATAGCAGCAGCTGAGATAAAATCTCATCTTAGCCTGATTCGTTATGAGAAATATTTTCACATTTGTTCCAGGCACTTTAGAGAAAATTAAAACAAGCTCTCCAGAAATTAAGCTGTGCCCTCTCCCTATGTAGACATTCCTATTCATTTTGCAGCGACTGTAGAACAGCTTACTTGGCACGGCCGCAGCCGTGAGATGTGAGATTTAATACTTGAATGCTTGTGGGAATTTGAGGGAACCAGAGAGGCTCAACGATGTTCGACAGGGAAACTATGTGCACGAGGAGGCAACAGACCAACATGTCGAAACTTTGGCACACCTTTGTCCACTACCAGTCCCTCGAACACACACACACACACACACATCGCTAATATAACAGCGCCGTGTTCAAAAGAAGCTCAACAAGTTTTCCTTTTCAACTAATTGACAAATGAATGGCTGCGGTCTGGAAATGCAGAGACATTGCTGAAGAGAAGTCAAGATGATTAGACCGGATTTCAACCAACTGCCAAATTGGCCAAACTTAATTGGAAGAAAAACAAAGGCACCAGTAAAATGTTCATCCCGACTGTCAGTTGAAATTATCCATCATTCCTTACAGAGAAGCATCTGCAACCGAGTGAAGAAGCGGTGATTAATATTACAGAGGATTTGGCTTGTTTACAACCTGCATGATAATGTGAGACGTAAGGTTTCCTGCTGTTGCAGCGATGTTGCCACATTCCTCGACCTGATCATTACTAAGAAATAGACGACAATGAGCTGTAACTACAAGAGCGCTGTTCATCTAGGACACAGCTCCTCCTGTGGGGCCAGATGAGGTATATAATCCCTGCAGCATATTCTACCACAGGCATCCTCCCATTTGGACGTGCCCAGAATATCTTAAAAAGGAGGCCCCGAGGAGGGATTCTAATCAGACGTCCAAATTACGTCAGCTGACTCCTTTTGACGTGAGGTCTCAACCCAGAGCTCACTCCGGATATCTAAGGCTCTGTTCAGAACTGGCATTAAGATCCGTCCTGCGTGATTCGATCATAGGCGGACCTCTCAAAGCGCAGGTGTTCTCAAATTCAGCGACCACTTGTGATCGTATCTCACTTCCCTGGACCGTATGCAAACAAACATAGATGGTCAAATGCATTGCTGTTTATAACAGGCGTGTTTACCCTTGAGGTTGTTATTCATTATGAGTGGCGCAGGAAATCTTCCTTGATGATGTGCTGGATAAAGGAGAGTAAGATTGACTGCAGGAGAGAGACAGTCTGTTCCCCAGTGCGGTCCAGTCAAACCAATTCACCCGAGATGTTTGACGCCCTCTCATAAATTTTCAGACATTGTGAAATAATAATAATAATAATACTAATAGGCAGTTGTTCGCGTATGAACGGTTACATTCAATGTGGCCCAGGCCACATTTACATTCACACTTCTATAAGAGTGTGGCCACATGTGGCCCTGACAACCTCTAAATGTGGTCACAGTTTTTGTAACAGATGCATTTTCAGTGCATTCACACCTGTGTTAAGAGCTGTCCACTTGTAGTCAGATCACGCAGGATGGATCATGTCTGAACATGGCTTAAGCTCCTTACCCTATCTCTAAGGCTAATCCCAGACACTTGCAGGGGGAAACTAATTACGGCCACCTTTATCCGCGATGGACCCCGAGACACTTGAACTCCTTCAGTTGGAGCACACGCTGCAGGACACCCTGAGTCAGAGGTACCACAACGGGCCAGTGCCTCCTCTCAAGCACTCTGGAATAAGCTTTCCCCAGGATGCCGAGCAGTGTGATCCCCTTGTAACTGGAGCACACCCTAAGTGCAGTAATTCAAAATCATCGTATGATGGCCTACGATGAAGAAGATAACACTTAACAGCACTTTCGCCATATTTCTTAACATCGTTCCTCTCGTGCGTTTCCTCAACGTCCTGCCCATGAAGCCAAACAAAGAGTCATCTTTTACTCCAAGAATGGCAGGAGGTATTTCTCAAGCCCACAGCCCACTTCTCATCCATCTGCTCTCAGCTCCTCCTGGCCACGGGAGCCTTCCCTGGGCGGGGGCCTGCCTGGCCCTTGCACGTCAAGCGTGGCCCCAGGGTCTCAGAGGACATGCCAAGTGCAACATGGGCTCTGGCCAACAGCACTGAGTCGAGATGGGAGCAGCTGGGGCTGGAGCACTGAGTACAGGTGCAGAGAGGCAGAGAGAGAGAGAGAGGGATAAGACAGAGAAGGAAGGGAGACTGAAGGGGAGAGATAGAGGGAAGGAAAGGAGAGGGGGACGTGGAGGGAGGCCTGTGGGAGACCCTAATCTACAACGTGGGAAAGTAGTGGCTTAAACACAAGCGAGTCAGCCAAGAACACAGGCGAGCACATGGACACACATCAAAATTATGTAGACAAGAAAGGCAGGACGATCACGTCAGTGCGCCGCGGCCCGTCCTGAAATCAGCACATGCTGGCCGGGTCTGCCTGTTCTGTGTTATCAATTATTATTTTGTTTTTATTATTACTACAGAGTGGGAACGGGGCCAGGGCACCTGTGGGGAGGGTGTGGAAACCGCTGAAAGGGAGAGAAAAAAATAAAAATAATAGAAAAACACCACCGCGTCCGTGTGTGATGACATGAGTGCGAGTGTAAATGTATCCGGGGTGACTCAGGGATGATGGACTGAGTGAGAAAGAGAGGACAACAACTTGTGCCGCAGCTCAATCAAATGATAGCTCATCAGCATTTAGCGGTGAGTAATTTGTTTGCCTTTAGCGGGCAGAGTCATCTGCAGCTCTATTAAACATTTAGCTAAGGTTAAGATTACTGTTTCATCTTTATGCACGAGCAAAGACCCACAAACAGCGTTAGATCCTCAGTCATACGGGGAAATGAGATACACGCCTTTGATATTGATCCTACAAAAGACATGGTGACATTCTGAAGGGAAACTTTTTCCCTTTGGCACGCAGAAATATTCTGTCACTCAATGTCGGTGGGAGAAATAAATATTTAGCAACCTACATCCGGATGACAAATTAAAGGGAAAAGGCTCATTTTGTTCTACGAGAGCAATGCGTGCAGAGTTTTGTTAGGATTAACTAAACACAAGTGTCCACAGCAGCAGTCCTGCAACTTCCTCATAAATCATTAAACACTAAACATGATATTAATTAAGCAATGCCAGATTATTGATGGTAGACCTCAGTAGTTGGTGCATGACTGTATTCCTAGGCGGTTCAGATGGTGAGATGAAAGGCCGGTGATTCATAACGCTACATTACAGATAGAATGAAATCATAAGCAGACACATCATCAAGTCACATCATTCAGCGGTGCCACGTGAGGAGGAGAGTGTGGACCTCGTTACGACGAGGAGAAGAGGAAACAAATAAATGCAGCATTTGTCAAATGTGTTTGGTATATTTGTTTTCAGCAGCAAGGTTATAGTGGCTCACCGGTGTGTTCTGAATCATTCAATCTCTATATATAAATGTGGGTCGCAGGCTGAAGCTCTAATCTAATCAAGAGCTGGTTAATTGACTTGGCTCGCAGAAAGGTCTCCCAAGATGACCCGAGATGTCCCCACATTCATCTCACAATTGTTTTGCTCGTCTTCTTCCATGGTGGAATCGTCTGAGATTATCAGCTTTATGGTAATGAAAGCATAGTTGTGGCGTTTGCTCTTGTACACAGAATGAAAACATATGTATTGTACTTCGGCGAAAAAAGGAGCAGCAGGCAGAAAGAAAGTGAGCCAACCAAAACAGACCAACAAGGAATAAATTAGGGGGTGCGCTGGCCTCCGTTGCCTTTCAGTTTCCCCCGAGCTTGACCACCGATACATCTACTGGCCACACATGTAAACATGAACAGCTACATGCTTTAAACCGCAACTGCACACACACACACGCACGCACACACACACACGCACGCACACACACAACCGACTCAGGGTCTTGTAAACGGGACAGGGCTGCTCGGGGAGCAAAAGAGTGACAGAGCTTTTGTGGGGGAAAAAATAGCAGAAACTTGGACAGGCTTGCTCTTCCACCAGCTGCACTTTCTTCCAATCTCCTGCCAGACTTGTTTTCCCTTCCTCCCTCCTTCCATACTTCATTCTTCATGTCCATCATTGATTTGCTTTTATTTCCTTCTGCCTCACGCAACTGCTAATGCAGAAAATATACAGTGGTGTGACAAAAAGAGCCCATGTAGTCAAATAAACACAGAAACAGTGCTAAAAACACATGTTCGTCTGTGTGTGTGTGTGTGTGTGTGTGTGTGGTTCTTTGTCAGTAATTGCTCGTTAAACTATGTTTTTCCAATTGAGCCTGTTTTAGCCGCAAATGCCAAATTCTTGAATACATCCTCCTCGTAGTAATTAAATTCACAAGTTAATCAGACTGAAACAGGGAAAAAAGTCTGTGTATAGCATTATTAACACGTGTGAAGAAGCTAAAACTGGGCCTGTATTTCAGGGATCAAAGCCAGCTTTTGTATTGTAAAGACTGAACAGGACACTGGTTGCTTCTACGGTTCTTTTTACCACTACTACATTATCACAATATGCTTTATATGGATGCATCTGCTCAGTGTTACAGTCTTTTCCAGTGTACTGTAAACTTCTCACACATGGTTGTACCTTGTATACCAGAGCTCATTAGCCTCTCTGTCAATATTGAGAGACACCCATTGGCTTACATACGTGCATCGTCACTACACTTCAGTCACCAACAGATCATATTCTACCTTTTAATATCACCAAACTCACATTCTGCACGTATTCATTAAAGTCATTAATGGGAGTCAATCTGCTTCCTCTGTGCTGCAGACAGCTGCAGCAGTCTCCTGCACTTCTCGTATCACTGCCTTTACCAACAACAGCTCTTCATCCAGGGCAGGTTTCATAACCTAGATTGTCCGAGCCTAACAGTGTTCATTGTTTGGAGTGTTTGTTGTGGTTTCGGTTTGACTATATGATTAAAGTGCCCTCTGAGTAAGCTCTGTAATCAGTGCCTCAGTGCCCTCCTTCCACAAGACGTCAGAGCCCATATAAACTTCCCCCTGCTCTCCTGTCACACATTATTGCTGACTAATGGTGATGCATCAACTATCACTTTCAACATGATACATTGACAATACTGTAGCTTTCAGGTAGAACGCCACTAAAAACAATGATGGGGTTACAGAGTAATCATTTGACTGACAACAGGCATTGTGTGAGTGATTCTTACTCCTAAAGCACAGAAAATATCAGGAAGCAATGCAGGACTTGCCAAAGTGTGAATTTATGTTACATAAAAAAAACGTAACATCCTTCCAGTGCAAACAGTTTGGATTTGGCTGAGAGGACGGAGGACTGGCTGGGGGATCAGTCTAAAATCAGACCCTGCTGTCTTCATTAACATTATTGCATTGTGACCTGCTGTTTTATGTTCATTGTCATGAAGAGGGGAAAAACAAATCCCTTTTTTTTTTCCCAAAAAAAAAAAAAAAGAAGCTCTGGTTTGATTTTCTAAAAAGAAAAAATATGAATTGTTGTGTCCAAATACTCTGATTTGGTTACTATGGAAGTATACTTTGAAAGTAGCCCGCCTGATGACATAGCCAGTGTGAATGATTTTTCCTTTGCCTTGATCTACAGACATCATACAAGGCTCAGCAGACATCCCTTTAAGGACTGATGATTGGCTTACATATTTTACTTTTGTCTTATCGACTCACTAGCCAATTAGTCCTCCTCCACGTATGCAGCATCGGTTAATTAGCACTCCGGAGTGAAAGGGTTCTTACGCAATTCCTTTAAGGATTCCCAGTCAATTTTCTGCGTGGAAGAAAAGGATGTTTTCTGCCTGTATGGCGTTTGTATGTTCTCCTCAAGCCTGCGTGGGTTTTCTCCGGGTGCTCCGGTTTCCTCCCACACACCCAAAAACATTCCGTTACGCTATTTGGAGTCTCTAAATTCTCCACAGGTGTGAATACGAGCGTGAATAGTTGTCTGTGTGTCAACCCTGTGACTGACTGGTGACCAGTCCAGGGTGCACCCCTCCACAGCTGCCTGCTAAGTGGTGTAGCAAATGTATGGATGGATATAAAGGACTTTACTCTCTGCATTGGAAGGTGAAGCTTGACTGGGAGGCAGTAGCATTTGTTGCGTGGAGCGTCAAATACATGTCATTCTTGGAATTGAAACCCATGTTCCATAGAAAGATCTTCCAGCACATGGCTGGTGTTTACACCCGTTCTTGAAATGATCATTTTACAGAACTTAAAACCAGCACTGTTGTCATCTTCCTTTGTGAAATGAAGTCATGCTTCTTCCACCATAGCTTCTTCTTGATCCAAGTTCCCAGCACATGTGTTTGATGTCACTGTACTGCGTAACTGTCATAAAAAACACGGCGACATTGATGAAAGGAACTGATAAGCCCCGAGGCAAATGTGGATGCTCTAGCATAAATCTGGCTTGCTTGGAAGGCAACATAAATCAATTACATGATGGAAAGTACAGATGATGAGCTTCCAGTATTTCTTTATGAGCTCTCAACTGCTAAGACCACCAAAGATGTGCATCATCGCTGAAGAAAACACACTGAAAAGTATTAAAATATGGCAGCCTGGACCCTACCAAAGCTAAATCTATAATCCAAAAAATATGCCTTCAGATGATGTGATTGACGGAAGCAAACCAAGTATAAATTTCAGCATTTCATCTACTGACAAAAATGTATCCTAAAACTTCTTCAAGTGACGCATCCAACCACAGGAAAGTGATTAGTGACAGTAGTTTGCAGTCAAGACAACTTTGGATAAAGCATAAGCATCCAATTCCCAAGAAAATGGAGCCTGTTCCTTTAAGGATTATGTGCACGTTGGTGGTGGATAGTAGAAGCACTAAATCACCTGTGTGTACAGTTGGAGCAGGGAAGGAAAATGAAATGAATTCCCTTCATGTGGATACAAGTGGTTCTAATGTAGCAGGTTGCTTCTTGCGTTTGACACTTGTATCCTGAGATTTTAGCACAACAAGAAGGGCAATTTCATGCTGCCTAGGCTATCGGTGTATTTGTTTTTTTGGCCAACGTCAAGTGTGTGTTTGTTACCTGGTAGGCTTGTAGCATGTATTTATTTAATATCTTCATATTGTCATTGTCTAGCCTCCGATACAGTGTGTCTATTATGTAATATCCTTACTAAAACAAGTCTATATAGGCCTATAGAATAATGAATACATTAGGAATAAGCACCCTTAAGGGGTGTAACAGTTCAAAATATTAATGGTTCGGTTCAGCTTCAGTAGATTTTTCTGGGCGATCCAATGACCCTGGCATCGTGGAGGATACTGACATGTTAGTGGGATGGATGGAGATCACGGGCCAACTGGCAGTTAAAGAAAACCGTGCGGTAAATAAACGGCTTCTGTCGTTTCAGGAAGTCATGTGAAGTTTGAATGAGATGTGGCAATGTTTTCATGATTCCATATCTTGTTATATGTTTAATTGGTTCGCTCAGGGGACCTATGAACACTAAGAACCAGCCCATTATTGATTTGTTGCCTCCAAATAATTCTTATTTGTAATTATATAGACCGCTCAGTACGAAGGCTGCACACTATGGTGGTGAAATGTTCTGGTAATTTAAACTTTAAAAACACTCAATTTTCCAATTAGAATGACTTTTTTGAAATCAATATCTACATCGTATAAAGAAATCAGACCATAAGTAGTAGTCCAGCTTCTGATCCAGCAAAGTTCTTACAGTTTCACCACCAGTTTTGCCTATTGATGTTCCATCAGCCTGCCAGTACATTAAGTTATTAGATATCATGACACATCTGAGAATAGTGCGTGGACGTATTTTAGAGTCTATACCATAAATGGCAAGGCAGCTTTAGAAAGGTTCTTTTACTCTCGATACGCACGGGTAACAAGGCGATTTTTTTTTTACATTTAATACATCAAGGTAAAGGAGGAGAGGACGTCACACAGAGATACACAATCCCTGAACATGAAACTCTATTCAGAGGAGAAGAGATGAAAGGAGAGGCCAGACTTGGAGTGTCATTGAGTCTATTCAGAACAAATCATCTGGAGCAAATGTTTACTTTGGACCTATGTTCCACTCCTCCATCCCCAGTCTCCCTAATAAAACACTGCTTTATGAGTTTACACCCATTTGTACAATTTGGAGGGATTATTCTTTGGTCTGGCATGTCGCCCATAGTAATTTACATCTCGGACTGAATGCATTTGATTTACCAATGTACGCAGATACAAGATGACAGAGAAAAAAAAGGCATTAAAAAGTTATTCCTCTGATGCATCTATTCCACAGATCCCTTTTGTTTTAGAGCAGCGATGATGATGGGATGTACAAAGGAAAACATATCTGTGGAATGCCGTGAGTGGGATAAAGACGGCGTAGTGTCTCGATTAGGCTGTATGAGATTGTAAATCCCAACAGGCCAGTGAGCTACATGAAAAGAAATATCAACTTCGATGTGAGACGGCGACTGTGTGTGTGAGGAAGAGCTCCGAGGATATCTGATACCTCCACATAGAGAGAGATGAGAGGAAATGACGAATATAGAAAAGTGCTAGTGGGCAGATTTCGCTTTTCGGGGAGCCCGGTTGTTCCAATTAGAGATGAAATTGACAAGTGCACCTGTGTGTGTGTGTGTGTGTCTGAGCTACAATCTTACTGTCTGATGTTATTCTAACGCCCTGCAGGCATGAGAGGGGGGATTCATTTTTCAAGGATAAGTATCTTTTCATCGCAACAGCCTCTTTATATTTCTTACATGAGCATCTACCCACTCAGACACTGCGTCCCTGAGGCATATGTAAGGCTGCCATTGATTTTACAAGGACCCTGACATGTAGGTAAGGCGAGTGGTTTTAGAACAGCCGTATTGCATTTTATCTCTAAGGGTCTGTTCATCCCAGACAGTTGCTTCCTCGTTGCCTCACTATATTTGCCATAAGGAATCACTTTGAAATAAAGGCATCGACTGAAAATGTGTGGCGTCAGCAGGCCTGTAATGCTAACACACTTAGCTAACGTAAGGTAGCCAGCTGATAGTGAAATTGTGAGTTGCAGACATTTAGAGCAAAAGCAAAAAGGATCTGCTGATAAAGCACAGCTGCAGTGTTTAACCTGCAAATGGTGTTTGTCAAAGCTGATTCTCACTATTTGTTTTGGACGGATTTTTTATTAGAAGGCTCTATGCAGATATAAATTACAGGATATGCCACACTGTGCAGAAGTTACTGCATCCTCTGCAGCACATGTGGTCAACTCTTCCTCTTCGTTTCCAACAGAGACAGCAGAAGCAGCCGGTCTGTATCTAAAAATCATCACAGGAGGAAATGTCACAGAGGAAATCGCCGTCAGGCATCCAGCCCACTGCTCTTACAGCTGACCAAATGTTACAGTCATAACCAAATGACGGTTGGGAGGAGGCGGGTGGCCTTCCGACTGCTGCAACAGGGAAAGTCCTGTCCAAATTACAAATTCTGACTGAACGCCCCCTCGGGTTGAGGCGCCCGCAGAGAAACAGGAGGAAAGTTTGGAGCGACAAGGATCGACTAGCGGAGCCCAGAGTGACTCATAGGAATCAGGTGTTCCAATGATAACATGGGTGTCAGTGATTATCCATGAAAAGGTTGATGTAACCATATTTCCTGATAACAAAAATATCATCCTGATATGACGATGACTTATGTGAAACATTTGGGCTGAATTTCCATATAGTGATTCAGAGCAGCCTAATTGATTGAATCACTTGAGAAATATGCATCATCATTCTGAATGTTCTTAAATTCAATATGTGAGAATGAACAATGGTGTGGGTTAGAACAAGAGATGAATCGGGGATTTTAACATTGACTTGGATGGTAAGAAATTATTCACAGGCCCTTCACCATAAATAAGATTCATTAAGACGCTGATAAATGCACATTACATATTATTGCCATATTTTGTCATCAGAGCACTTTCTGAATGAATCAATACTGGTCTTGGTGGTGATTAGAGCGCTGATGGATCAGAGCCAGGCTGCCCTTTTAATGGTAGGATTCTCCATCAACACCATTCTAAATCACTCTTATTCATCATAATAGGTAAGGACATGGGCATGTGGAAACCTTCGTCTCACTGCAGCATCATTAAGATGACATATAGTGGATATGGCCTGTCACTCTGCCACATAGTCAGTCATCTGATGAAGAGAATTCATATTCAGAAGGTCTCACTTTAATTAATACAGGGCTCAACTACACCGAAAGAAAGAGACCTCATGAAAACATAAGTGACCTTGAGATAATGTACGCTCTTACTTCTTTTCAATGTTTCAGGATCATGGATTCCCTCACCCTCTATAGATCTCTCAGTTACAACGGCATAAGAAAACCAAAGACCATGAGGGGAAGGGCCTTTCGCTTTGAGCCTCATCAATGTGACATATGACATTGACGGACACATACTGGAAAACAGATTTTCTCCTCTACCCCACAGACATTTGTCTTTCTCCCCCTGTTTGTTTCTGCATGGATCAAACAGGAGAAGATGTGAGCCAGATGCTCGACTGTCTGCTGACTAGACTCGGTTACCCAACACTGCAACCGAATCCATGACTTGTTCTAGTGATGGATCTGTTCTTTAAAAAATAAATACCGCTTATGTTGAAGGCAGAACACCTTTCCAAAAGGAGCCAAAGTTTATGGAAACAGCAAAATAGATATGTACGTTTCTCTGCTGCACTTAACCATATTTCTTTATAATTGAAAGCTATCCTGCAAAGCATGTCGATTCCCCTGTGGAGACCCCCAAGATGTATGAAAACATACATAAATTCTCAAGATTCCTAGCTTGCATGTTACAAAATGGGTGCTCAATCACCTTATAAAAGGACACCGGTAATTGTTTTAAAATGAGGAAACACTGCCATCTGGAGGGGATTATTAGTGTTATTATGTCTCTCCAGAGTCAGTTGATATCAAGGAAGGAAGACTGGATTTATCAAATGTGTCATGTTCTCAGGAGAAGAATTCCCTCAGAAGGCAAATCACTCAACAACTGTTGAGCTGCTCGCACAACATATTTCACCCTACCTCACCTTAAATTATAACGTGAAGAACTCCAAGAACCGTTGAAATAATATTGAATTTAATGTTTGAAACAACACTTTTATCTTTCCTTTAACAAAAGGAGAAAAAGATGCAACAATTTACATTTTCTTCACCACATTTCTATTCTTGATTTTTGTATGCTTCCCTACAATGGTCTCCTGCAAGCGATCACATCCACATTTCTACACTGAATGAGTGGGGATCATGATTTGCACCTCTGTGACATTTTATGAAGTTTTTAGAAATGGCTAGATTGCTCGAGGAAGAAAAAAAAAAAAAAAAAAGAAAAAATTAAATGGAAAAAAGACAGATGAGAGTGTCCAAATTCCAAAGGCCCCCATGAGTGCACCACATTTCATCAGTTTAGAAAACATATGGAGTGGAGGGCCATGTCTAACACATCTGAGCCAGTGGGATCAAAGCAACAACAGGGTTCCAAAACATTAAAATCACAACTGCTCGCTCTTGTTTTATGCGTGAATGGAAAAAGTGATCTTACAATGTTCTCCATCCAATGATATATGTCTGCTCAGAGATACAGTTATATAACAGCCGTCCCCTCTCACCACAGTAACCTCTTGAAAGAACCGATACGAGTCTTATGTTTCACCTGCGACAAAGATGTTCTAATATCTTAGGTCATCAGTTGAGCAATAACGTGCTGGTGCTTATCAGCGTCTCTCCTGTGCAGTGGCCGAGAGAGTCAATCACACTGGTCAGTGCAGCAGGTCAGCCGACTTTGCTGGATTCAGCATCGGAGCAGTGAACAGAAAAGAATCATGCTGGTCTGCGCAGCAGTGTCCTCTGATCCCACCACCGCTCTCTGTGTCCATTATTAGGTATGTAATAAGTTTACAGTCTGCCGTTGGTCCTTTTGAATACCAATCTCACGGTACAGATGTGTTCCCACACTTGTTTATTTACAAAGCTACACAACATGGAATAAAAAAATCCATTGACTGTTTCGATTTAACAGCAATGTACTGAGAGCTGGAACATCTCGTAATGCAGAACAGCTGAGCGTCAGCAGACTAGCCATGCTGCATCTGTCCACACAGCTGTAATGCACTATTTTGTTATCTGCCAAAAGAGAGAAGTGGAAGAAGGAAAAAAAAAACTCTGGTTTCCTACTGTTTGAGTTTCACTGTTAACAGAGATCTTTAAGTATACATTTTCACATTTACAACTATTCGCTTCAAAAAAAACGTGTCTTTTTTCGTTTCCACTCATACTTTGGACAGGTGGTTCATGTTACGCCACATCCCCACTCAAATCAATGCATTGAAGACAGTTGGCCAGGTCTGTTTTTGGGAGCTCACCTTTGGTTGAACATCCCTCTGAAGTTGTAGTTAGCTCTATAGTTGGGCATGGGCTTGGGATCCAAAGGCCTGTAGATAGCTGGCTCCCCTCTCTTCATGGCCAGACCGTTCAGCTCCACTGTGGGTGTTATACTGCCTGCGGGAGTAAGATAGAATAGATTAGCCAGGCTAATGAAAAATTGCAATGATAAGAAAAAAAATTAACATACTGTAGTGAACAAAGCTAAATGCTATTTGAAAATAAAACTTCCAAACTGCAAAGAAAAAGTAGGAAGATCGATGACATCGAATTCAGTTTTCTGACTACAACTAAACTGTGCCAGCTCATTTTACAAGCAGCACTCTACAGGCTTTAAACATATATTCATTTGGCTGAAGATAAAACATAAGCCTTCGCTGAGGCTTCACTGAGACCGTCTGTGCTGGCTTTGTTCTCACCGTGAATTATTTAAATATATCTGGTAGCTTGAGAGCAGGTGCCTAGAAGGCATACAGCCAGGTAAAAATTCAACAGCTGAAACTTAACATGAATAGTGCAGAGAGGAAAGGCAAAGTGCCATTGTGATATAAATACTTTGTTATGTTTCTTCCTGCACCATTAAGCAAAGATGTTTACTTTGTAATTATATGTACAAGGAAAAACGTTGCTCTGTCAGGCACCAGCCAGAATGGTTCCTGAGTAAGTGTTCAAAGTCAAGATATTTAACCGAAGCATAGCATGTAGATGGCGGAACATAAGAAGGAATCACGGAGGCGTCAAGCATCATACTCGACACCACGAATGTTGTGTTTTGAGGTGAAGGTTAAATACTGTTTGTGCGCTGTGTGAGGGAATTAGATATATTGTTCCATAAGTTTCTCATCAACTACACACAACTGTTTTCCACTCAGCTGGAAGGTTTCACTTTGCTTTGTCACAACAAGCCTCTCGTTCAGAGCATTCGAAACCGCCCCGTGTAATTACAAACTAAAGAATGTTAACACTACAACCACTAATGAGCGCATCATCATTAACGGACAGCTACATGAAGGGAATAAGTTAACCTGGCAGTCGGCTATAAAAAAAAGCCAAACATCCCAACAAGCAGATGCGAATAGCAATAACAAATGCTGGAACTTATCAGTACTACAGTTCTTACCGTTCCAGTATTAATTAAAGACCTGTCCTCATTACCCAAAGTGATCCTGACAAGCCTTCATATCCAGATAATGGAGCCTTCAAACTTCTAATATGGTTCAACTTGAAGTTGAAGATTGTATTGGATACATATTAGAATGAATTCAGTTACTGAGCTAGACCTTAAAAAACCTGTTGCTATGGTTACAGTACCTGGGTTGCTGTTTATGTCAACTTTAGGGGAGCGGGGCGCCGGCCGGGGAAGGACACTCTCGTCAAGCGCTTTGGCGGCTGTGGAATGCTGGGCCTTTTTGATGCTGGTTCCCTCTGCCTCCCACACCTGCTCCCCGAGAGTCAGCTGCACTGTGAAGATCTGCAAGAGTGACACCCAGAGGCAAAAACATTACCTGACAAGCAAGTAAACTTTTAACCGACATCACTCTGTAACTCAAATGTTTGACGTTGCACTTATTTTGCATGATGAACTGCAATTTATGAAAAGTACTCAAAACTATGAAAACCGCAGGATAATTGCCATTAACAGTAAAAAGGTACACCTCATTTGAGAAACAGTACATAAAGATAACAAGTACACCTTTACATACTTCTGTGCGATCTCAAACTCCTCACCTTAGCGTGTGCAGGACCTCTCTCGTTGAGGAGTTTGTACTGGGGTTGAATCCTATTGAAACGGGCTAACTCATTCACCAAACACATTGGAGTTTTCTCTTTAGGGTTTGCCATGTTCTCCTGGGGCGGGCCTGGAAACAGAGCACAGCAGAGTGCATTGTTTACTAAGCAACAAGGCTATCATACCAAAGACTGACGATCAAATGCATGAATCATTATCATATACTGATGTATCATATAATTTAATTTACAGATCACATGACTGATTGTACACATTCATCTGGTCAAAATCTGTGCAGCATGTTACACATCTAATACTGAAGTAGGTTGTCAATAATGGTCTTTGGGCAAGGCAAGTTTTCAATTTACAACTGAGGGAGGACAAAACCATAAGAGCACATAACATAACCATTCGAGGTTTATGTGCCTCAAGTGAGTAGAATCAGAAAATTCTCAGAATAAGATGATAGAAATGTTCATTTTGATAAATTACTTTCTTTGTGCTTGAATCAATCAGTAAGCCAATCAGACTTACTTACTCTATATTCTTATATATTACAATGTGAATAGAACAATGGATACAATAATGGATAATCTGCAGGATTAAAAAATTATAGTGAATGTGGCAATTTAGAATAAAGGGTGCAAATATTCCGTTTGGCTTGGAATCAGAGAAAGAAGTATAACTCAATTAAATTCCCCCTGAAAGAAAACTATGCTGCTGGAGGTCTACCTGGTGGTGTGGCAGACACAGGGGCGTCCCCATATCCAACTGCAGGAGCAGAGCAGGCGGGTGTGGGGGCCGGGCCTGTGCCGTTGACAGTGGGCTGCAGACCCAGGGATCCTGGGCTGGCCATGGCCGTTAGCGGAACTCCGGGGGAGAGGCCAGGACCAGCCAGGGGTGCTGAGGTCTGTACTTTCACTTGAGCCATGCTCTATTCCTAGAAACAGACACAAAATGTCAATGATTGTTACGAAGACATTGATCATTATAGGCCGTAATCATATCACTTTAAAGAGAGTAGTGCTGAGAAATATTAGTCGACTTATGAGGAAGGGTTGAAGAAGTTCATTAGCCAGCGTGCACGAGTCGACACGCACACACACACACACACACACACACACACACACACACACACACACACACACACACACACACCTCAGCAAATTAAGTCAATCTTTCTGCATTTTAAAACTGAAGTGTCATTGGATAGATTTCTGTGCAGAACAGACTTCAAACTGAGCATCCCTCGGCCTAAATCACATTCTGATCCACTGGCAGCCACTAGCCTACACCCAAACAATGAACCTTTATTTGAAGGAGCTTTGCTCATGTTACTGCTGCTAATCTCGCTGGAAAAAGGGAGGGAATCCTGAACAAGACAATGGACGTTCATTCACATTTTGTTTGAGACTACAGGGAGGTACGTAGGCCGTCACTGAGTGGACATTGACTTGTATGAGAAACAAAGAGCGTCCAGCTTTCCTGTTAACAGTTAACAATGCACACATGAACTTCTTCATCTTGTTAGGCATTCAAGCAAGCAGTATTTTAGTAAATGCAGTCAGTTACACACAGGTTGTGGCCTGTAGGTATGAATAGGAGTAACATAATATATTACCATCTGTTTTGTATCAACGGAGGATGAAGACTGATTGGGTAAATTTAAAAACTCAATTAAAAAAGGTACAAACTGTATAATAACATATTGCCAAAATAGCTCTACTACCGGCTCACGTTAATATGTGGCAGGCACTGAAGGGAAATGAGGGAAATTCTTTACAACATCCGAAAAGGGGTCAGAGCAAGCGGTCAGACACAAAATGAACCCCTGGGGTGTGGAGAAAACTCTATGTCCTGAACTTGGATGCGTTATGATATGCTGGCGTTGAAACTAGGGCCTTTATGTGGTGGACAATATCTTAAATTCTAATGGCACAGTAAAATAATTGTGGTAATGTGAGATCAATAATTTGAGTGCACAAAGTTTAGTTAATACATCAAATGAAGTTGGTTTTAGTTTTCAGAAATGTCAGTTATCTGATGAAGGTTCGAAGAAGTCAGCTGCTTTTTTTATGAACTTCCTGTGTTTATACAGGTTACACATGGTTATTTGTTTACAATTGAGGGTCATGGCTGGACTGGAGGTAAGGTAGAAGACCAATGGCATGTCTGTCAACCACTGATAATGAATCGATCAGCAACATAACATGATATTTTAATAGACGTGTGACCGCAAGTCAATGCATGCACATTCTTTTCATGTTTATAATCAATGCTGCATCTCGTGGAGTTCTCATTGTCTTGGTTTTACTTTAGTTTCTCACAGTTCCGTGTGCAAATACAATTCCAAGCAGGCAACTTAAATGCATAGTTGCCTTGCTCAGAATATGTTGGCTTGAATATGGGGGCGGTGTTGCGTTAGGGTTGAGCATTAGGGTCTGCAACCCCTGAACCTACAGTACATACAGCTTCGACTGAGTGCAGCTTAGCAGGAAGCTAACGTTACCAACAAGCAAACGGCATTTCCTGCAAATGTCAGCTCCCCAAAATAAACCAATAAGATGTGTGAGCATGCATGCTGTCATTATTATGTCACTGTGCTCTCTCCTGGGGATTTAACACCGTGTAGCCGCCTCCTGTTACGGTAACGTTAGTTTAGCTTTCTAAAAGCTCATCATGGCTGATCGGCCGAGCACCCCTCTTGCTAGCATCTCTATACCGCCCCATCCTCCACGAAAGTCTAGGGAATTTCAGTCCAACTCAACATCATAAACGGATTGACGACATGGTTGCGAATATTCCATAGATTATCTGATAACAAAGGGACAAATATTTTCGGGTATATTTTACCTTAGTCCAGGGCCAGACCCCAGTTACACCTCCAACATTGGCAAACACTAAAGAGAACTGGATGGAAATGGGAACACACCATGTTATTTGCCAGGGGGAGAAGTGAAAATACGTCCAATAACCGGCAAATTAAATAATATTTTATGTACGACGTATTAAGTTTGTGTTCTTGTTGTTTTTGGTAAATGTTAAATATCGCATGTCGCTATCTTACCATCATTGTAATTTGAGATGTAGCATGAATGAATAGACTACCCCTACGGCGACAGGAATGGTTCAGTCCTGGATCGCTTCCACAGACCCTGTAACAGAGCAACTTTGATTCGGACTCAACATGAACCTTTTCTTACTTGTTTCCGACACACTACATTAATGATGTGGATGCATTTGACTAAACTGTTAAATATGTAATGCATATCTTTATGAAAAAGCTTACTTAAATTGCCCAATGTGTACAGCACTTAATTTTACTTTTTTTTTTTTTTTTTAAATATTGAGTAAGCTTTATTAAAAGTTAATTATAAATCTTAGGGCAGAGCTGTCTTGGTCAGAGAAAGACAACACACAACTACCTACAGAACAGCACTTCCTGCTGCTGGTAAGATTAACTGCTTGTGCTTTGGGCTTGAGTTGTGGGCCTGTCTTAAAGGTCTTGATCAGCTGTCAGGGTCAGCAAGCTCCTCCAGCAGCACACCACAGCCAGGCAGTGTTGATCCTGCTTCAACAAGGTACAAAGTATGGATGATTGTTGGGTCCCACAGCTATAGAGGGCCCACATGAAATAAAATGAATAAAAGTGGAAACCTTGGTAGTGGATTCGGAGGGTGACCATAAGGGTTCCCAGAATTCCAGGCTAAATCCCTGCATGCACCAGTGCTAATCTGTTGCCCCTGTGCTCTGAATTCCTAGAGTGTATGGTGAGAAAACTGTAACAGACTCATTCAAATATGATTTTTGCTGCTATATAACCATTCAGGGGTGCTGTAAAGTGGGCCCATAGCTGACAGGGGCCCTCAAAACATATTAGAACACTAATAAATGATCTACGAGGTCCAAAACCTCCCCTGCACCCCTGTCAACAGTGGTCACTGTGTTTGAAGTGAATTGGAAATTATCACGGGTAGATCTGAAAAGAATACTATTGTGGAATGGCCAATAGATGGTGCTACTAAACCATGTAGGAGTAGAGACGAGACTGAAAGACAGCAATGGACTGAGAGTCGTGAATCTCTTTGGGGAGGGGGTTCCAAAGCCTTAGAGCTGCCCTAGAAAAGGCTCTGTCCCAAAAACTTCGGAGGTCGGCATTGTGGGTGGAGATGAGACCGGCTGAGGCGGATCTGAGAGACCTTGGGGGTTGGTAGGGGGAGAGGAGGTCAGTGAGATATGGGGCGGCCAGATGGTGGTAGGCTTTGTGGGTGAGGACCAGGATTTTGAAAATAATCCGGTGGGAGACAAGAAGCCAGTGAATTTCTTTTGGGGCCGGGGTGATGTGGTGCCAGGATTTGGAGTAAGTTAGGAGTTGGGCAGCTGCATTGTGAACCAGTTGCAGTCTATGATGAAGCCTGTGCTGATGCCATAGAGGAGTGAGTTCAAGGCGGGAGGAAATGAATGAGAGGGTCTGATCTTGATGATACTACAGAGGTGATAGGAAGAGGTTTTGTCAACTTGGCAGATATGAGGCTCAAGGGAGAGGGGGGGGATCGAAGATAACGCCAAGGTTGCAAGCCTGGGGGGAGGCAGAGACAATGGTGCCATCAATGGGGAGTGTGGGTTTGTTGATTTTGCTGAGTGTGGATTTGGAACCTATGAAGTTTTGTCACAGTTGCCTTTGAGAAAGTTTTGTTGCATCAAAGTTTGTATAGCTGACAGGCAGGAGTTGATTTTGGAGAGGGGTGGGTTTTGGTGCTGGGGTGTATTTAGAGATGGAGCTAAAACCGGAAGGGGATGTTTGGGTGAGGGAGAAGACGCCATTGGGTGTCAGTGAGCAAAAGTCAACAATGTTGTTGAGGATTAGATCATGTGGAATTGGGGCTTTTCTGTCGTGTGATTGGTTGTTGAGGAGGGCAAAGTTGGCAGAGCACACTGGTCGTGGGGTCGGGGAAGGCTGGAGAAGACTGAGGTAACAGGGAGCCTTTATATATAAGTTATATATATAAGTTAAGAACAGATCAGTATTACATTCAGATCAAAGTTTTTTATGATCAACAACTGCAAGAAAAGAACAAATATTTTTACTCACAAATTGTTCAGACCAAAGTTGAATAAAAGTGAATCTTTGCTTTTATTATTGATAATGAAAATGAACAGGCACCTATTACATGGAGCTTGCACATCCCAGTACAGTTTTTCAAATATAAATAACACCCTCATTAGTCTTGATCACTCACAACAACCTGCAAGCAAAGAGTTCAAACCACATTGAAAAGGAAAAATAAAAACCTAGGAAGGAAAAATAAAAATAAAAAACATGACTCAGCCAAACCCTTGTAACATATTCGCTCGCAAATCTCTACTGATGGACTGCCCACTTGGTGAAGCCTTGTTGTCCCCTCACAGATGCTGGTATGTCTGCGTTTGCTCAATCATTTCAGTACTATCATCTCTTTCTAACAGCAGAGTGACAGCAGACAAGACCATTACAATGAAGCTAAGGAAAGAAAAAAAATCATTGGTTAAATAGATTTCTTTAAGTTATCAATATAGTTTTGAGATAGCAGTGTGCTGTGGTAATCTCCTCTACAGTAGAGTATCATCACATTCACTCAAGTTCATTCAAGGAAAACAGCTAACCCTGGAAAAAAGCAAATGCAAATACAAACAACCCAAGATGGAAAATTCAAGTATCTCTGACTGGATGGCGATAAATGTTTCTTTTGGGATGGAGTGATTACAGTCTGAAAAGACATAACAGCCCCACAGGAGGGGAGGCTTGTAATATCATCCCATACATCATGGAAAGATTCAAAGCTGTCAAAATGTTGGATGCCAATAAGAAAAAGTAGGGTTTAAAATCACATGCAAACCCACTGTAAAACTACTAAAATCTTTTTTTTTTAACCAATAGTGGTGTTTGATGATGACTGTACACATCCTAATTAGCAAAAGATGCAGACTAGCTTCCAATGAAATAAAGCACTCCTATTATCAATCTGCTATAAAGTAAATGCATCATCTGGTAATATCGTTCACATCACCCAACAATTCAAAGAGTTATATACAATAGTTTCAGACGTGTTATCATTTCACAACATAACAGTCTGTTTTGGTGAAAATATAGTTAAAATATCTGATAGGTATCTTTTTAGAGGTGATCTCTTTATTATTGAAAAAGGTACCTGAGCCAAAACTCTGACCAGGGGGGGGGAATCATAAAAGCTTCGCCTTTACTCCTTATATACTCTCCTTTTAGTCATTCACTACCGTTGTGGAGATCGAAGATTTAAATTAAATAATACAAAAAAGAAAAAAAATATATATATTAAAATCAAAAACATACTGACCCATCAAAACAACCCCGCCCCTTTTTTTTTCTCCAAAAGACTCAGTTGGTTGAAAAACAGTACAAAAAGGAAACAAAATACATTTTAAAAATGTCTTTTCAGAAGCATGGATTAAAGCGTGAAAATAAAAAGGAAAAAAGTATCGTGAAATAAAAATAGATCATGCGACACTTTTCTCATACAGACATTCGTTAAATGGAAGAGAGGACGCTGCGCATCTTCAAGGTTGGACTCGAGTTCAGCACAGCGGCGAGGTCATCGGCTGACTAGGAGCTCTAATGTCCCACCTGTTTTGTTCCCGTCTGTACCGACATTCTGTCCAACAGCAGGAAGAACCAAAACCAGGTCTCAGGTTGGAAGATGACGATGAGTATTGTGTTCACTCTTGATAAAACGGTACAAACTAAAAACCCTTTAACCTGATAAGCAAGCGGAGGACTGCTAACAGTACAACTGCAGGTGGGGGATAATGTACTAATAGTTCCTTTTTAAACTCGATACTTTCACAGTGCATATGATTCAAAATAAAAGGTTTTCTTGGGGGTTATGTTGGTCAGATCCCGTCCTGAAAATGATTAGATTTGGATTTCTATTTGTAGGCCCGAGCATGCATCCATCAGTTATTATTGCACAACACAAGGACCTTAAAATGCACCCACACACAAACAAAAAAGTAACAATAATAATCCTGAAACAGGAAATACAAGAGTGTCACTACAGATCCACCTTGCTTGCTTGCTGTATTACTACCGTTCTGTCAAAATTAACCATCTTGGGTGCATATAAACGTTTCATTATTTTCGTTCTTTATATTACTACCTTCCGAAACATGCATCCGACTGCCCGGGGGGGGGGGAAATGCAGTTGACAGCCTCCAGAGCGTGGTGTCCATTGTTCCAGTCAAAGGTCAGAGTTCAGAGACTGAATGATTAAAAAGTGCTTTACGTAGGTCAGTAGGACTTCTGTCTTCTACGATTATTACAAAGTTTGTACATTAGCATGTATCATCTGTGAAAGTAATAATAGCCAGAGATTAATGAATGACATGCCTTGAAAAGTTGACTTTGTGTATGAAGTCATTATTTGAAAGAAAACACTCACCATGATACCACCATTTTGTCTTCTTTGGATTTTTGTTACACGTTCTTACATAAAAGGAGTTATCAGGCGGTCGTCTCTGCGGGAAAAGAATACGATTGCATAAACATTTTTGACTTAATACTTGAAAGCATATCGATGTACTTCTCCTCCATTGCACCGTTATAGGTCACGTACCTTTTCTTTGCAGCTGGACAACATGCTAATAATGCTAAGACAAACTGATTGCACTGAGAGGGCTGGCGACCAATCTTCCGTTAGAATGGATAGACAGATGTGACCGTTGCTATACACGTGAGGGTGGACAGGTATATTCTCTCCTGTGAACATTACCTGCAGCGGGGAAACAGAAAAACTCATCAGTGGTAATTAGGATAATCCCTTTCCATCATTCACCGTATGCTGGTGTGTTTACAGTGTACAGACAGAGGGACAGCACATTCAGTGAATTATGCTACAGAGGTGATTTGAGAAGATATTAAATTGTCAACATTTTCCAGCATTAGAAACCATCAGTAGGAATTCAAACTTAAACATCTGCTGTTTTCTCAGAAAGAAGCTACAAGATTCTACGAATCATATTTTTACCATAAAGCTATTTAAATTAATGTAAACATGTCTAACTTTTGTAGTGAAAAATACAAATTTGGAGAGTCGTTAAATGGAAAACGTTTCATTAATGACAGACATAATGAAAGCTTGCCATATAAAGATCAGGCTTAGCCCTCTACAGGAAAAAGAGGCCTTGGGATTAGGACAGAGGGGCTGAGACGGGCAGAGAGAGGACCGAAGGGTAGTGGACACGAGGAGAGGGGACCTGTGTTTATAAAGAAAACAGATAAATGTTCTATAAAAAGGGGTGGGCCATTAACATGGTGTAAGAGTAAGATACACTAAGTGTCACGAGAAGAGAGGAGCCCCAGATTGTGGAACTAAAGTAGAGAGAAGGGGGACTAAGGGAGGGTAATGAAGGGTAACAATGGGTTGAGGCACTCTGGCACCTGACGGGGCCTCACAGGAGAGCAGATATAATACAGAAACGATGGAACAAAAGTGTGCAAAGGCAGAGGACGTTGATATAAGAATGGCTGTTGGATTACCTGAACAAACAGGTACAGTTAGGCTATGTACATATTGATTTCTTGTCCTATTACAATATTACATCTACTCCTGTTTTTCTATCCTTATCTGTATGGAACAGTTTCAGTTACTATTTTCACTATTGCACAGCTCAATCTTCTAGTCTCGATCTTCACAATTTGTGCAGCCACATTTAGCACTTAAGGAAACTATATCCAGCATCGAGATAAACTTGATATAAAATCAATGGTGAGTAAGGAGGACACATGGTGGGAAAAACAGAAAACCCCAGTTCAAGAAAAATTGTAATAGTCGCAACCGATCGTACGACATTACTGAGAAATTGTCTTGGTAGAAAAATCTTCAGTGTCTGCTGTGAACATGTAACAAGTAAAAGTACACAGATATTACAAGGTGAGACTGACGAGAGAGCTCCATGGAAACGGAAGGTACATACTGTCACTGCGGAGGGTGTCCAGGGTTTGAAGTGGCCAATGCAGTACACTATTCAATCTCTCAGAACTCCACATTTATCCAATTTCGAGTTAAGACTAAAGCTGACAGCAGATGATGCATTTCAGCAGTTATCGCTCAAGTTCCCCCTGAGGCCCAAAGAAGAGTCCAACAGAGGATCACTTAGACAACCTGGCCTTCCTTTTTCCCTATCCTTTAAGGATAGTAGCTT
>CAAKHC010008975.1:1284-11524 GCA_901007825.1 Macroramphosus scolopax | reverse complement strand
CGCCGCCCCAACACACACACACACACACACACACACACACACACACACACACTCACACACACTCACACACACACACAAAGACACAGACATGTAAAGAGTGGATCAATGCACAGTGCATCAGTCATAAATGACGTTTAGTTATCGAAACCGGCGTGGATGTGGTGAACAAAATGTTTCCTCCTGATTGGCTCCCCGGCCCGGTATTGAACGGGCGGAGGTGCCCCGAGCCCTCCCGCTGCACACAGGACAACACATTTGTCAGCTAACTGAAACGGCTCATCTAAATTTAAAATGTAATTTAAGAACCATTCAAATGTATAAGCGGCAATGCACCTCACGATATTAACAATTTACCAACACGCTCTCAGCGTGAATGCCGGTCACCTGGGAGGCTGGTAATGTGGGTTATATTGTGTAATTTGGTACATTTGTATTAATGTGTGTTTTGATGAGCCGCAGCCTTTTTCCTGCACTTGTTCAACATCCTCCTGAGATCTGGCCAAACTCAAACACCCTGACATTGGCAGATATTCAGCCCTCAGGCAGGAAAAGGATTAAAAAGTTGGCTGTTTGCTGTAGCATCCAAGGACTCTTCATTATGTATCTGCTGCCTCTTTTCAAATCACTGATGCAAGAAGTGTGCTCTCATATGACAGAAAGAGAGCGCGCAAAAAAAAGCGAGGGAGAAAGAGAGGGAGTGTGTGTGTGTGTGTTGTGTGGAGGAATCAAGATCCTTGTACTGTTATGTTCAAACAAAGGTTTCCACGACAACCACATGCACCATTAGTCCCCTTATCAAAGTCAGGGATGAGGTGCCTCAATTACCCTTCTCTCTCTCACACACACACACACACGTATACGCACTCATACTCATACTCTCCCCTCACCCTCAGACCTGCAAGGGTATCTCAACCTTTCACTGAGGGTTGCTTTATACAATCGGGGTTGATACCTCGGCTGTTTGACTGAGAAGAGCCTCTCAAGGCCGGGCGACAATGGACGATTTAGAGGAGGAACAATGATGCAAAAAGGACAAAAAAAGAAACTTTCTGGAAGGTTCAAGTGCTCAAGACTTGAATTTCACTTCAAGTGAGGCTACTTAACAATTCACTGAAAGAATACTTTCAATCAACCTGCTATAAACTCGACGTGCATAACCAACCTTTGACCCTGCCTTAGTTCGCTTTTCAATATAAAAAGCAATATTTAAAAATCTACAACCATACAAGTTCATGCAAAGTTTCAAAGAACCACATCCTCCACAAGCATATTGACACTATGCTCATTGTGTCTGCCAACCAAATTTTAAGATACAGTTTTAAGAACTTCAAATATACTGTATGTCTGCACTGTACACATTCAAAGAGGCTGAGAGGCAGCTGGACACTGTCATTTCCAACCTGGCACCAGCCGCCGCCGCCACCAATGCCGAGGAGATGGATAGCATTGCCCCGTGTCCTGCTGCCGCTACCTCTTCACCACATGCTGCTTCTGCTTTGCCTGCTGCTGCTTTAGTTCCAGCTGCACCTCCTGTTCTTACTCCAGCCATCAGCCCTGAGAAGCCCTCCAGCTGGACCGAAAGCCTTCGTCGGCTCGACCCCATACAAGCTCGGTTACCCGATCAAAAGTCAAACGCGGTTGTACTTCTACCACGATTCCAGCCTATCCTCAGGGAAACACAGAAATGAAAGAATACAGTTAAACACGGAAAAAGAGAAGACAGAATAAGAGCAAACAGCAGGACACATTTGAAAGTTTATATTTTTCAGTTCATACATTAAGTCGGGCGGTCGTACACCACACACATACACACACACACAGACCCCCATCCATACCTGCTGAGCCAATCATGGCACCTGCAATCTGGGGATTGTACTGTCATCAAAACAAATCCAACACAAAGGATCACAGCTCTCCTCTGGACAGACAGACGTCTAAGCTCATCAGGTCAGGAGCAGCAGACTGCTGGGCTGAGTGCCTCTGCCTTGAATTCAGACTGCTGGGCTGAATACCAATAGTCATCCCACATCCTCCTGACTAGACTGGGCTGAATAACAAAAGAAAGAAATCAAGTCCTTTGACTGTCTTCTGCTTGGAGGCTAATAAGATATATATCTTCTTCTTATAATATCTTCTTTTCTTTCATAACATTTTGTCTTGTATGCTGCAGATTATCGGTGACCTTTAACCCCGTATCTGTGAAATCACTGTGCCCTTTGAACTGTAACACCCGTATGTTGATTTGACCTACACGTTCTGCTGTACTGCAGCTTCATTGGTCCGTCCACCACCTTCACCCGTGCTGAAATGTTACAAGTTATTGGATGGATTGGCATGAAAGTTGGGACAGAAATCCATCAGAGGATGGATCCTGTAATGACTATGCACCTCCGACCTTTCCTCGATCACCACCAGCAAATTCAAGTTTAACCTGCTTCACCAGCAGCTTGACCTTTTTGGTTCAAATGAATATCTGTTGACAGCAAACGTTGGACACATACGCTGCCCCGGCTATGAATCCTGATAATTTTGGGAGTTTCTCACTGTTCATCTATCATGCATTTTTTGGGCTAATTAGCGAATGCTTTGATGTTAAACATAGAAAAACGTTATTCCTGCTATACATCCGTATATTTGCTGCGTCACTGTGAGCCTTGTGAGCATGTGCACAGCCTGACATTAGCAGTTATCTCCGTGCTGTGCCTCAGGTTATGGAGTCGAAGGCTGCGTGTAAGAATGGCATACGTTCATGCATTTGAATGATGGCAGGCAGTCTGTGGGAGCAATCCCAATGCAGCCAGCTCTGGTGCTCCGGCAGGAGTTTAACCAGGCATCACTTCTGCTGCAGTGCAGGATTGCAACCTTTGGGCAGTGTTTTCTGTGTTTGATAAGCCTGTAAACACATTAATCCATTACTCCAATTGGACTTCCTGGATCATATATTAGTGTCGCAGGTTTTTGAGGTGCAGTTAAACCCTAGAAAATATGCAACAGACTCTTTTTACATCGCCAATGGACGAGTTGCTTTCTGTTTTTTTTCTTATTTTTTATCGGTGTTTCATGTAAGATGCCAGGAACCTGCCAGCACAGCGGGACTGAGCCTCTAGCTGCTGTGCAGAAAGCTAAAATGTATCCATCATGCCTCTGTCTGTCTGCAGGTTGGTGCCCCTGTCTGTGCCGGAGCCGCTGTGTGAGAGGCATCCACTGGTAAATGTGTTTAAAGAACGCTGCGCTCACTCTCAGTGGTTAGCATGCATGGTTACCATAACCATACTTTGATATGTGGAGCCAGTCGCCTTTATAGAAATAAGGGGCGGCTGCAGTGGTTCTGATCTAACAGCGCTGTGCTTAGCAGGGGGACAGGGGTATTTGCAGAAACAAATTCTTGTCAGGGTCAAGGATGCACCTCAAACACAACAGCCGGAGCTGTTGATCTAAGAGTCTCATATTGATACGAAGACCTTACTTTGCAGTTAATGGACTGCGTTGTTATTTGATGACCTGGGATCAGAATGGGCTTTTTCCCTCAGTTTCACCATTTGTGAAAGGCCCACCGATGTTTATCCTAGTTTTCTGCCAATGCCTCTCCTGATTTCATTCTGCCTTTTTCATGTTTTTACTTCTTTGACGGATTCTCCTCTTCACCTCTTCACAAAAACATTAATATTCTTAGTTTCTTTATACACTAATGAAATCATATTATCTTCCATGTCTGCTAATAAAGCCCTCTAATTCCTACGTACTGGTCCTTTAAGGAAAAGCCTATGTAGAACTGTGTGACCTGTTGACAGAAAGGCATCCTGACCATCCTTTGAAGACTCAAGGACAACCTGACTGCTAAAAGTTTTATATTCCAGCCTTCCAGAAATGAGTAAAGCATCCTTATTATATTGGAAGTTCATTCTAATTTTGTTGTCAGGAAACAAAAAAAAAATGAAATGTGCATTTGCCAACTGTCTCCACGTTTCAGCCATGCGGACATTAGCATGCACACGTCCACCCGCAGCACTAACACACACACACACACACACACTGCAGCCTCGCGAACATACAGTATCAGCAAGGAATCCAAAAAACGTATCGCTGGCTCACAGATCTGCTGCACTCAGCTTCAAATATTTATCATAATCTCTTGTGGTCTCTCATCTGCTGCCACATGTTCATCGATCCAGTGCCCCCACTGTCTTTCATGTGTGTGTGTGTGTGTGTGTGCTTGTGTCAACATCTGTCATCCTGCTCTTACGGGTATTGAAGTAGAAGTCAAAGTCACCGCCTGGCTGCTGAGTGTGACAGTACGTTTACTATCTTTTAAAAATAATTGTATTTATTAATCCAAGACATAAAATAAACAAACTTTACTGCGTAGCGTCACTGAATTTTTATAAGGGAACGACTAGGTTGTATAAACGTATGTGTCATTGCTCGTTCTGCTTTATAATGAATGCAGAATGTCATTATGCAATCAGAGATTGCGCCAGCACCGGCGCCTTCACACCCGACCCTCTTCACGACATGATTTTATACCATAAAGTGATGTATAAATGGTTCCGTTCTCCAGTAAGTGTAAGCAGATGTACTGTATGCATGTGTTTGGTGTGCACAGCCTCAGCTTTAAGGGCTCCATGCTGTTAAAGGCCTGTAGGTCCAACATCTGCTCACTGCTGGTGGCCGACGCCGCGGCTCATACCTCGCTCTCCAGCCCACTTTCCTCATCTTCCATCCTGATCCTACCGCTGTACTTCTTCCTTATTTCCTCCGTCTCTCCTTTAATACCAGCTCTCCCCTTCCTTGCTTTATCCGTCCATGTCCCTCATGCTCCCTTCTTATTCTTATCCCATCTTCCTTTATGAGCTGCTAAACCTGTACAGGGACACATTTTCTTCTAATGAAGCCACGGAGCAAAGGAGATTAGGGCACGGCTCCATTATAAGAGGCAGGTGACCCAAAACATTGACGTAATAAGAAGCTTTCGATGGGCTTTAATGGGTCTAAAATCTCTGTTGATACTAGGAGATTTCTACATTCAAAGAGGCACTTGAGTTTAAATGCTGTGAAAGTACTTTTCAATTTCTCTGGATTTGAAAATTAAAAATAACACGCCTCTTACATAACACGTGCAAGATCATTTAGAGCTGGTGTATGAGTCACCGGGTGCAGGTGATGCTTCCTGACCTGATCCCAGCACATCACAGAGCTAAAGAGACGTCCTTCAGGGGGATGCTGAGGAATCGGCATTCATAGGTGATCGTGACCAACAAAAAATGTGAGTGCAAATTTGGATTTTGACTTCCTCTAACATCATTGGAAAAGTGTTGTGAATATCCAGACATTATGCGTGCCGTGCCTGCAGCTTTGAGCCAAAGCGAGCGTCGATCCAAACTAATACTCCAGTGTCCATCTGGCCGCCGACTAGCTGGCTGAGTCGTACGTCTTTCCATATCGAAACAAAACACCTTGCCCAATCCTAAATAACATGAAATGCATTTCAGCCTTTCCAGCAGCTAGAAAAGATTTTAAATTGACCCGCATGGTCTTTTCCTGGCATTGTGTTGTTGTTTTTATCTCATTATCTTGTCGCCGCTGAACTGCAGCTACATATTAGCGCGTTCCATGTTCGTATTTCGCTGATTCCATTTGGCACACTAAAATAGGCAAGCTTGATTTTTATTGGTACCACATGTTGAAGTTGAATCAGTTTTACACCCTCAAAGTGGAAAATTGTGTGAGGACGGACGACAACATTGAAGCCTGTGAGGCGGATCTATTGATCGAGATGACCACACATAGACAATCATATTATACATTTATCCTCAATCTCACATGCATGTTTTCAATAAACATCTAAGCAGCTGGTGCGGACACGTATATCAGTGCAAAGTTTCAGAGCTTGGCATTCGTAGGCTAACAGGCCAGGTGGCCAGTAGAATTCATAAGGCGTTTGAATTTAGATTTGGCGAATACCAGCTACTGTTGTCCGCCCACACATTAATTCTTTGTCACACATTAAGTTGGAAAGTCCACCAACACGTTTGACAACTCAGGCCTGAAAGCGCTACGTTTAAAGGCACATGTACATTTAAAAAACATTTAAATTGTATAGACAGACAAGATAAAGGAGCCTTGCTACTGCCACCTGCTGGTCTCATCAGACACAGCGGGAGTTTATTAATGTTTTTGATGATATGCAGTCGTAATGGCAAGATCAATAACATACGATGTACCATGAGAGATGTCCACAACTGACTAAAACTATTTTGAAATCTTCCAAAAAAAAACTTTTTTAAATATTTAAAGAGTTTTAAATATAAATCAACTCCAACCAGGCCGATGTTCTTGCTCGCATTTCCGACCGTGGTGACATGCTCTTTAAACACCATGTGCATCAGTGATACTGCGTTGCCATGGTGCACCGCCACCTGGGATCACGGTCTGTGATCAACCGTACCTTTCAAGCCACAGAAGTAAGTGCAGCAGCGCTTCCCCGCTCAGCGGAAGATCTGACGGCAAAACTGTTTGTAGCTGTTCCAAAATGGCCAAACTCAAAGGCGACGAGCGAGGCAGAAGAATCGTTCATGGGGATAATACGACGCACCTTCAGGTGTTCTAGGACCTTGAATTTATTAAAAGTGACTGAAAACGTGCTTAGAATGACCTGTCAACTGAACTTTTGACCTTTGCCTTCTTTCTCGCTGCGTGACACAGACGTGATTGACAGCTTCCCAAAGTCATAAAAATGGTCTCATGCGCTCCCACCCAGCATTCACATGTTTTGCATTGTGATAAATTGCTCCTCATTATACTTTTGGACTTTTCTGTCTAAAGTCTTTCCACAGAAAAGGAAATGGGAGGATGTCCTACCCCAATTTACTTGATAACACGAGGGCTTTGATTGATGGTGTCACTTTTGAGGACTTTCGGACTTTCTGTGGTAAAAAAAAAAAAAAAGACCAGAGAATCTCCTGAGGAAAAGTGTTTAGAAGGTCAGCAGGAAAAGCTACAATCAAACATTGACATATCATCAGCTTTATATTGGTGAGATACTCGTAAAGAGAATGTGGAAAGGATCCAAACAAATGCAAAGCACCGTTACACAGCAAACACAAAAGTGGACAAAGACACACCCATTGAAATTTGGTTTGACGTGAAGAAACGGCTTTAAAGAAATCACTCTGGTTCTCACGCTATCCCTCCTGTCCTCTCCTACACCACTTAAATTCACTGCATATTTGAGGTGAGTATGCAGAGAGAGCATGCAGGTAAGAGGGTCTGACAGCCTGCAGTACATGCAGACTCTCCCCTCAACCACGCAGTGAATTCATCCAGCATAGACTCAGATACTGAAGCCCAAATATCATCTGTCACATGACAACTTATACCGATGATGAAATACACTCACACACAAACAAACAAAACAGGAAGTTTAATAATAAACACGCTGCCTTCACTGTCTATCTATCTATCTATCTATCTATCTATCTATCTATCTATCTATCTATCTATCTATCTATCTATCTATCTATCTATCTATCTATCTATCTATCTATCTATGTTAAAGATAGAAAAATAGATAAATATAAATAAACTCAATGCAATGAATTCAGTGTGGGACTTTTTCGATTAATACACATTTATTAAAAACGTTCCAGATATCCTGCGGAGTCCTCCATCACTCACTGATGGAGACTAAAGATAATTTAGAGGTGAAGCACGCCGCCTCCAGAATCAAAGCTGAACATTGAGAACATGGATCAGATCCCAGCACGGTCACAATCAGCGAGCACAAAAGGTGAATGACGATGACGAATGAAAATAGGCGGCGGACTGCGTGAAACAACCTCATCCCGAAGCAACCAGTCAGACTGAAGAACCCCTAAGAACAACAACGATGAGCTGTGAGTGATTCCAGAGTTGAATAAGTGAAGCAGAAGGCAACAATATTAAATTATTAAAAAGCTCACAAAGTGTCACTCAGAACTCTGCTCGCAGCAAATACGACAAGTACGACAAAAGAAATAAGGGGACGAGGTGGAATAACCTTGCATGCACCAACTCTCAACCTGCTTCTATGTAGCAAATTTAAAGCAAACAAAAGCATGTGTGAATTCATGTAGACGTGTCTTGCTGGTGGCACTGTATCATTGATTCCAAAGGGTGGCACAAATGCAAATATTTTCTAACGATGAAAAAATAAAAATGATAATTTGAATCCATTCAAACTTCGGGCATAAGCCTTTATCTCTGCTCACATGAGTCTATAAATAATCCCAGAGACAGTCAGACTATAGAAGAGAAGTAATGCACCACAAGCTTTATGTTTGGTTTGTGCCAAAGATCACTCCTGAATACTACACATCGTACCTTTAAAGGGAACAACAGCGGCATGAAAACTGATGTTCAAAAAATAACAAAATAAATAACAACTAAGCTTTGTGAAGAGACACTTCTCCACTTCAAACCAAGAGACAGTCAGAACCATTTTTGCATCACCGAGTGCCTACTGGAATTAACAAAAAATTAACATAATCCAGAGCTGTGTTTGTGCAGAGTGAGTGTGTGTGTTCACCACTTAGTGTTGTTTCCTCTAACAAATCCCCCAGGTCGACAGTCTTTTCCACTCCCTTTCTCTGTGGTGCACGCACACGCACGCACACACACACACACACACACACACACACACACACACACACACACACACACACATGCAGGCGTGCACCCGAACACGCTCAAACACACACGGTAAGTGATGGTTGACTCACTGATCATCCTTGCTCTTTAGTTTCTGATACACCTGCTCAATTTACCTCCTCCGCATGCACACACTGGTAAACACTCACAGCATGTGCGTGCATGCGTGTGTGTGTGTGTGTGTGTGCTTGAAGGAAGGGAGTGTGGGGAAAAAAGTAAGTAAGACTAAGAAAGGAAAATCTCCCTTCAATCACTGTTATGCCTTTTCCAATTCCTTCCTCTGTTTCCTCCTCCTCCTCCTCCTCCTCACCACTCACCTCCTCTCTACTTCTGCTCTCATGTCTTGTCTTTCCTCCTCATCGTACTATTTCCAGCTCCCTCTTTACCTCTTCACCTTTCCATTTTCTTGCACGCCCTCCATACATCATGTCCCTTTTTGTCTTTGTGACGTTCTACCATGGTAGATTTACTTTCCCTCCCTAACATGCCAAGTTCAGCCATTCATCTCTCCCCCCCACCTACCATTCATTCCTCTGGATAAGAAGACAAACACTAATGCAGAACGAGAACTTCGGGGCAGCCACTTTCCATCCGTTTTCCATCTGCAACTGTGGCTTTCTACTTTATAACTCCAGCGCACATGCTAGCCTGCCCGTCTAATTCACTGTCTGCCAAACAGTTAGATTTTCTCTGCTGAGCGCAGACGTTTCCCCCTGCCAGAACAGTCTGTCCCAGTTTCCCACTGAGAAAGAGTTTGGTTGAAAATGTGTGTGTGTGAATATACAGACATGTCTACGTCTGTGTATGTGGGGATGGATGTATACTGAGGTAGTCGAGACTCGTTCCCCAGGAGACCAAGCAGACGAAGCCAGGAGACATCACCTGCCTTTAAATAAAACTCTCAGAACCACGTACATAAGAGCTGCTTGGCATTTCTGTTTTTTAGGGTCGTCTGCGAGGTCTGTTATCATGATCAGCTTCAGTCCATTCAATTATATCCTCTGACCATCTCTCCGTCTTTGATACTACACACACACAATATCCTCACACTTAAGTGGCAGTGGTCCACTCTTTGCTTTAAATGATCAGTATGAAGTACGTGTTGATCAGCCAGCGTTGTTAGGCGATAGATTAATGACGCCATCAGCGGCTCCCTGTAAGTGAATGCAACACCGAGGCTGCCGGCCCGACGACACCGGACAGAAAACAATTATAACCTCTTTGTAATTAACAGAGAGAAGAATGAACAACTGAAGAGGTGAAGTGATGTTGTCATTATTGTAGATATTTTAATTTATTGCTTCATGTAAACAAGTAACTGCAGCTGGCGTTGAGGTCTGGGTGGAGGGCGGGGGGGGAAACTGATTGACACATCATTCATTCATAAAGTGAATCAATCAAGTCGATCAAGCAACTTAATTTGATCGGGAAAAAAATACACATGTAAGATGCTGAATGTCTTGATGTGCCTTCATATTTGAGTTTATCCACCTGGTCAGAAAACAACTGTCTGCTATGGATGGTGGACCCCCCCCCCCCCCCCCCCCCCCCCCCC
>CAAKHC010008970.1:0-10902 GCA_901007825.1 Macroramphosus scolopax | reverse complement strand
GCCGTTCTGTTGATGTTCTACTGATGTTCTGATGATTTTCTGTTGATGTTCTAACGATTGTCTGCTGAGGTTCTAACAATGTTCTGATGATGTCCTGCTGATGTTCAGCTGAGGTTCTAATGTTCAGCTGATGTTCTACCAATGTTCTATAGATTCTATGGATGTTCTGCTGACGTTCTGCTCATGTTCTACTGATGTTCTAACAATTGTCTGTTGATGTTCTACTGACGTTCTGCTGACATTATATGAATGTTCTATTGGTGTTCTGCTGCCGTTCTGTTGATGTTCTACTGATGTTCTAACAATTGTCTGTTGATGTTCTACTGACATTATATGAATGTTCTATTGATGTTCTGCTGATGTTCTGTAGATTCTACTGATGTTGTAATGATTTTCTGCTGATCTACTGATGTTCTGCAGGGAACCCTGTCCAGAATGTTGACACCGGGCTCACCGAGTTCCGGCTGACGGGTCCTCTGCAGTACCTGACCTGGTACCACGCTGTGGGTCTGGTCTGGATCAGTGAGTTCATCCTGGCCTGCCAGCAGATGACTGTGGCGGGAGCTGTGGTCACCTACTACTTCACCAGGTGAGAAGATACCTCAGAATCAGAAAACCTTTAATGTCTCACGACGGAGGAATTTACACATCGCAGTAGCAAAGGGGACAGTGGACACGTTGGAGAGCATTTAGCAAACACAATAAGTAATAAGTAAACAAATGAATAAGTTAGTACGTTCGTGGAATTGCACAGATTATTGCACTTAAGTTTGTATGTAAGTTATGGTATGTAAGTCTGAACATTGAACAGCACAACACACAGTGAGTCCTTGTGTATTCACTGGGAATACCTGTACCCACTTTACTGGTTGGAGGAGTGTTCGTACTGGTTGAAGGACCTGTTGTACTGGTTGAAGGACCTGTCGTACTGGTTGAAGGACCTGTCGTACTGGTTGAAGGACCTGTCGTACTGGTTGAAGGAGTATTCGTACTGGTTGAAGGACCTGTCGTACTGGTTGAAGGACCTGTCGTACTGGTTGAAGGACCTGTCGTACTGGTTGAAGGAGTATTCGTACTGGTTGAAGGACCTGTCGTACTGGTTGAAGGACCTGTCGTATTGGGTAAAATGTAACCAGTTTAACTTGTCTTGTGGTTTTAGGGACAAGAACCGGCTCCCAGTGACCCCCATCCTTTCGTCAGTCCTGAGGCTGGTCAGGTATCACCTGGGCACAGTCGCTAAAGGATCCTTCATCATCACGCTCGTCAAGATTCCACGACTCATCCTGATGTACGTCCACAACCAGCTGAAAGGAAAGGTACCGGAAAACTTTATTTAACAACATACTGCTGATGGAGAGAAAAACTTTATTTAACAACATACTTAATAGCGATTGAAATGTTAAATATTTAACATTGATCATGCAAACGTGCAGCGAAACATGAGATGTGTTATGTTGACGTGTAATAGAACAGCTGACGACGTTTTGGTGTGTGTGTGTGTGTGTGTCAGGAGAACGCGTGTGCTCGCTGTCTGCTGAAAACGTGTATCTGCTGTCTCTGGTGTTTGGAGAAGTGCCTCAACTATCTCAATCAGGTAAATGCAGTGACATACTTTTCTATCGCATCCTAACCATCCAACATATCTTAAAACCGTCAAATATAAAGTCTTGTTGCGTTTTAATTCCAAAAAATAATTAGAAGAATAAGAACTTTAGAAACAATCATTAGCATCTATAACCGTATTTGAGATGATTAAAGGACTATTCTGCCCACAAAGAACAGATCCAATCATTGTTTAATGGGTGTGGACAATGTTTGTGTCTCACTTCCCGTTTACGTTCGGATTTCTCAGAATGCATATGCAGCCACAGCCATCAACAACACCAGCTTCTGCACATCTGCACGTGACGCCTTCGTGATCCTGGTAGAAAACGCTCTGCGTGTTGCCACAATCAATGCCGTCGGAGACTTTGTGCTCTTCCTGGGGAAGGTGAGTTTGCTCTGATCCAGTTCTAGCATTTGACGGAACCAGACAGACGGTGTTACACGGCGCTAGCCTCTATGGGCATTGGGGTGCTTGGCGTTATTGTTAGGTTAACATAATCTCCCCTGAAATGATACAAATACGTGTCTGTGTGTGTGTGATGTTAGATCCTGATTGTCACGTCGACAGCGTTTGCCGGTGTCCTGCTGCTCAACTACCAGCGAGATTACACTGAGTGGCTGCTGCCTCTCATCATAGTGTGTCTGTTTGCCTTCCTGGTGGCTCACTGCTTCCTGTCCATCTTCGAGATCGTGGTGGACGTCCTCTTCCTCTGCTTCGCCATAGACACCAAGTACAACGACGGCACTCCGGGGAAGGAGTTCTTCATGGACAAAGCTCTGATGGTGAGGCGCCAACACACACATAAAATGATGACATCACAGATGCTACAATCACCTGCAGAAGCGTCAAATTTGTGTTTTTCATCGTTAATGCTTTATTGTGAGAATTTATGAATTTGTGACATCATGAGCGGTCGATCAGTAGACCGATGTATTCCCATACAAGAAGAAATCATTCATTCATACCTTTGACTCTTCTCCGCCCCACATGACCCTGTCCCTTCCCAAATGAACCCACCCTTCCTCATATGACACTCCCCATTCAATGCTTCTTTTTGACCCCTCCCCTCCAGGAATTTGTGGAAAGCAGCCGGCGGTTGGAGCGTGCGGCGGAGCGTGGGCGAAGCAGGGGGAAGGAGGCTGTGTCAGAGGGGGCGGAGATGAAGCCCATGGTGAGTGACAGCAGCAGCGGAGGAGGAGGGAGCATGTCCAGGCAGAGGAGCATGACGGAGAAGTTCAGGGAGGGGCCGCAGGAGGGCCGGGGAGAGTGGGAGGAGCTTCAGGAGTTCCAGGTGTACTATCTGCTGGTGGGGGTCTTGGTGGACTGGGCGCTGACAGAGCAGAGCGGCTTTGTCCCCTGTCTCAGCGAGGACGTTGTCCTGTTCCTCTGCATTTACTTGCCCACCTCCACACTCTTCCTGTTCGTCAGCCTCCTGCACACCTCAACCTCCCCCCTCCCACCCACTGCCATCAAACCAGCCGCCGTCATCGCCACATGCTAAGAGGGGCTTGCTAACAGACTTGTTCTAACAGGGGCATGCTGACCGACCTGTGCTAACAGGGGCATGCTGACCGACCTGTGCTAACAGGGGCATGCTGACCGACCTGTGCTAACAGGGGCATGCTGACCGACCTGTGCTAACAGGGGCATGCTGACCGACCTGTGCTAACAGGGGCATGCTGACCGACCTGTGCTAACAGGGACATGCTGATCGACCTGTGCTAACAGGGGCATATTGACCGACCTGTGCTAACAGGGGCATGCTGATCGACCTGTGCTAACAGGGGCATGCTAATAGACCTGTGCTAACAGGGGCATGCTGACCGACCTGTGCTAACAGGGACATGCTAACCAACTTGTGCCAGCAGGGGCATGCTTACAGACCTGTGCTAACACATGCATGTTTGAATGAAGGCTGAGGCATGCTAACTGGACTCATCATCATCATCATCATCATCATCAATCATCATCATCCATCATCGCTATGGTTTTCAACATCGTCAGTGTTTTTATTTTTTTTGTTTCTTACTTTTGTATCTTTTTATTTTTCGTGTCTCTGATCGAGTTTCTTGTCACTGCCATGCTTTAAGGACTCAGTAGACAAATGATGGTTCAACCCACTGAGACAGGATTACCATTAATAAAAAGGAGCCTCTTGAGGGAACATTTACCGGCAGGGGTCATGTGACCGATGGCAGGAGGCTAGTTACCTTCACCAAGAAGTCGCAAAACATGTAATTTATTTATTTATTTATAACTTTTAGCTTCGTAACCTGTGTAGAATTGTAAATGTAGAAACGCTGAACTTGACAGAAATTGTGAAGTTTAGTCAGTCACATTTCTGTTTCCTTTTTAGATAAAACTTCACAATAAAAGCAGATTGAAGTTGATGGCTACATGCTGCTCAGTTGCTAGGAAACTGCACATTGGCTTGTTAGCAGCAGGGCTACGCAGGTAAACGGTCACATGACCTCCTGTATCAACCCTCAAGCACCTGCTGTGTTGTGATTTTGACAAATTGTTTTACACAGAAACAAAGAATTGTGGTGTCTGCTGGGTCCTATCTCCCCCCTACACACCTGTATGAATCACAACTTTATGTTACCTTCCACCTCGTTTCCTGTTGTCATTCAACGATATCAAGTTTTATGATATTCAACAATGAAGACACACACTAATCAATAATGATCATCAATACTCATCAACAGTTAATAAGTTTATAAGTGACTGGACTCTATTGAACATTAATGAACTGTTTATTAATAATCAACATATCAATGAATAAACATCTAAAACATTTCAGAGATGCAGAAAGCCGAGGATGAATTAAGATCAATTATAAGTAATACATTTTCTTCTGTTTAGAGCCAAATGTCTGTCGTCAGTAAACTAGAGTCCCTCGTCTAGTTTACAAACCTGCCCCCGTCTCCGCCTGTGAAGTTCAGTACCGAACAAACCTTTTCCCTGCAGCTATGTCATACCCGACCTTTGAATACACGTTCCCGACCCTACACGACCCGGTCCCGACCGTACGCGACCCGGTGCAGGGCTACACCACCCGTTCCCGACCCGGTGCAGGGCTATGCGACCTGGTCCTGACCCTACGTCACCCGTTCCAGACCCGGTCCCGACCCGGTCCCGACCCTACGCCACCCAGTGCGGGCTACCACAACCGGTGCCGACCCTACGCGACCTGGTCTTGACCTTACGTGACCCGGTCCCAACCCTACGCGAACCGGTTTTTGGGCTACGCGACCCGGTCCTGACCCTACGCGACCCGGTCCCGATCCTATGTGACCCGGTCCTGATACTACGCGTCCTGGTCCCCCCTGACCCGGTGCGGAGCTACGCGACCTGGTAATTTTCTTCTGTTTAGAGTCCTGCCCCTGTCTCCGTCTGCGAAGCTCAGTAGCGAACTAACCTTTTCCTTGCAGCTATGTCCGAATTAGAACCAGACCGTACCCCACCTTTGAATACATGGTCCCGACCCTATGCGACCAGGTCCCGACCCTACACGGCCCGATCCCGACCATAAGCCACCGGTCCCGACCCTACACGGCCCGATCCCGACCATAGGCCACCGGTCCCGACCCTACACGGCCCGATCCCGACCATAGGCCACCGGTCCCGACCCTACACGGCCCGATCCCGACCATAGGCCACCGGTCCCGACCCTACGCCACCCGGGGGCTACGCGACATAAAACTACTATCAGTTTTCATTTGTACAAAAGAGTAACAAAAAAAAAAATTACCAGCTGTTTGACGAAAGACTTATTGATCCGACTTCTTGATGTTTTGACACGTTCAGGAGCTTCAGCATTCTGATGACCCACAATGCTCCATTTCTATTATCAATCCTTAAATATGTTTCCTGTTTCAGGCGCCGGGGACGAGTTCGGCTTGACCCAGATCAGTCGGTGGGACTTAAAAGACCAGAGACATTCCAAATGTTTATTTTTACCAGTGTAACATGTTTACTATGGTTTCACTCCAGGGAAAACGATATTTTAATAAGAAACTGTCAAACGTAACGACGTAACGAAGCACTTTATATCGACGCGCTGCAGATTTTAAACCGCCTGAAGCATTTTTTTCGTAGTGATGTCCTTTTTTATAAAACTGCTCCGACTCATCGCCGGCGCTCACTCTTCAGTTCTTCAGCGACGCCACTTTTTCGCTTTTCTTCATGTTTTTGTCACTGAGGAGCTGCGTTGTTTTACCAAACCAGGATTATGTCATCGGGGGAGGAGCCTGTGTTTTCCACATCTGATTGGTGGATCAGATCCAGTGAATGCACCTCTAGAAGACGGGGTCAAAGGTCAGGATCTGACAGCAGCCGGTGACGTTATCTGAATGTGGAAGACAGATGCACTGCGAACATCTCGATCAATCCATCAATCAATATTCACCAATCAAACCTGCGGACTTTTCACAAAGACATAGCAGGGTCGACTTCCTGTATGCAGCGATTTCACTGGACAACTGATCAATCATTACTTGTTCATCTGAGGCAGCATGGTATTCTGATTCTAGATAATTTATCTCGCTAAAATTGATCATCAATCAATAAACCAGGATGACCGAAATCTGATCAGCAGGAATTCATCTTGCTTTGCTCCATATTGTGACGAGTCATGTTTGTTCCTGTAGATCTATAAAGATCAAACGTGTTGCTGTTGTCATAGCAACTAAATCGGATTGGTTGTGGATATCTGATTTGACCCTCGTGTTGCTCGCAGTGACACCTGTTTACAACACCATGTTTGATATGGGATCATGAGGGCCGAGCTTCTGCTCAAATCAAACACATCATCTTCAGCAGTCGTGATCCTCTCACCTCGGCGTTAGCGTGACCGCTAACAAGCTAATGGTCCTCTTTTATTCAGAGGAAAGTGATCAATACAATGCAAAACTTTTGACTCATTCTTAATTGATACTAATCAGTACTATTGACTTCCTCTTCATTAGCTGATATTTCAAAAAAGAGTTGTTTTGACTGGTTCCTTCAGAATAAAATTTAACTAGAAGATGAGATGAATATTGATGACAGGGATGACAGCTGTTTTAATGAAACTTAGTTAATTCATTTTTTATGAATTTTCAATCATTGCAAACTAACAGGAAGTGATCAAACAGAGTTTCTTCTTTACTGATTCTCCTTTATCACAAGTAAACAAGCTTGTAGTGATAACACCGGTCACATGAGCGCCGCAGGTCATAGCAGTCAGCTGCCATCTCCTCACTACCATCAACATGGAATCCAAACATGAACGTGAAGAAGGTCAGACCGTATGGGCTCAGCTTCCTGTGGCTGATCAGACAGTTGCAATAAAACAAACTGTCGTGTGACCACGTCACCAACAAGTCTTCCAGCTTTTGTTGACTGGCTTTTCGTCTCAGCCAGGTGTCCAACAACCTAACCGAGTTCCCGTAACGTCCCATTAACACGTTGCCCTGAAACCAGAGACGATGTTACCCCGACACCAGGCACGTTGTTGCCCCGACACCAGACGCGTTGTTGCCTGACACCAGACACGTTGTTGCCCCGAAACCAGACACGATGTTACCCCAACAGCACACACGTCGTTGCCCCGACATCAGATACATTGTTGCCCCGACAGCAGACACGATGTTGCCCTGCTGCCCAACATGTCATAGCTGATATCCTGAGTCTGTCTTCCTGTGGTAACTGGTTCTGTTAGCTTTAGCACTGTTAGGGCCGCTAGCATCTAGCACGCTAACAGGAGCTAGCTAGCAGCTAGTCACTTCTTGTCTGACTGCCGTTGACGTTTGTCACCAGACAGAAACTATTGACGTGATCAGTAATTTTGCTTGTAATTCTTTATTACTTAGATAAATCAGTCACTTCTTGCTTGTCTATAGACGTCAAACAATTCAGAATTCGATAAGTAAGTGTGACGACTAAAAGAATAGAAACTGAGTAGCAACGTTTCTTCTCTTTACTGTTCAATTAATCGTCAGACGTGTGCTGCGACCCCTCACAGGGTCCTGAGCCTGCTGCATGCTGGGAACCGGTAAACCGCAGGAAGCTAGTGAGCAGGAAATCCCCACAGAGCAGCGATGTGACGGAGGCTTCCTTCAAATTAACCTTGATGGCCAACAACAGAAAGTTAGTTGAACTTTGCAGGTCTGATCGGCTGTTTGATGGCAAACAAACAGGAACTGGTACGTCGAAATGTTTCGAGGGTCAATCACACAACGAGTTGTTTGTGCTGAATATGATCGATCGATCACGTGTCTTTTTTCTAACTTTACCACTCGGACATTTCGAGAAGCTGCATGTCCATGTCTTCTGCTTGTTGTCACATCGTCAACCTGCTGAAAGTCACACATCTACGACCGTAGTACTCCGATAGCTCTGAGACTTGTTTGTTTTCTCTGAAGTAAAAAACTTTCTAATATCGAACAACTTCTGTTCTGTGTTGATTTTTTATATTTATCATTTCTTATGTAAACTTGTTTTTTAAGAAATAATAAAATGAAAATTATAATCTTGTCGTCTTATGTTTATGTTTATACCTGAATACAAGTACTGATGATGCTAATGGGACGCATCATCGCTCAAAGGCACCACGTTGATGCTGATTGATTAAATTGTTCAGATATAGAAATTAAGTCCCATAATTGTGTTAATGTTGCTGTTAGCTAAATTTCCAGTCACACTACCAAGCTAAATTAACAAGTGACTGCTGTCCATTGATGTAACTTCTAGCTACCTGCAGCTGGCGCTTCCTGTTTCCTAAATGTTGAGTTTTACAATCAACAGATGAGAGGAAACAGAAATACAAAATACAGACGTTTAATCTGGGAGATTAACAGATCATGGATTTGATGACAAAGACATTTAGAAGAACTTCTTTGATGTAACCTCACTTCCACCTTTGCCCAGTCATCATGGCAACGACCACTAGTGGGCATCACTTCAGCGTTACGTGATAGTGGTTTGAGTTTGAAATAAGTGGTGTCAACTCACAGGACACTAAGAGACGAGTGAAGTAATTTACGACTCCCAAGATGCATTTCAGAAGCTACCATCCAATCACGCTCTGTTAGCAGGTTCACGCCTTACAGCATCTTTTGTTGAATAAAACTTGAGTGTCTTTCTCGTCCTTTTGATCTCGACTTGATGATCCGCATCTTCTCGTTCAGACGGGACTGCTGGTGTTTATCGTCCCCCACGTACTGAGGTTGGAGACGGCGAGTCAGATGAGATCAGAGCTCCTCGTCGTCTTCGCTCACCATGGTGCCCAGGTACTTGTCTTGACGCTCAGCGCTCTCTGTTACGAACTCCCTCTGCTGCTCCTCCAGCTCCTGCAGCTCCCCTTGCAGGCGCTCCAGATGAAGCGCTCGTCGGTTCCTCAGCAAGCGTCGAGGAAACGGGTTCATGTCACTGAAAGCGATGGTGGTCAGCCTCCTGCAAGGACAAACATGGCGGCAAACCTGTGAGTGAAGACGTCAGATCACTCAGAGAACCCTATAACCTGGACTAAGCAATACATATTCCGGGTTTAGATCTGACATCACCATATCGATTGATAATATCGACACTAACCCCGTCAATGGTGAATGAGGTTAATGACGTAGTGACGGCCGGTCAGACTTTTCATACTGAAACTGCATCGACGCAACAGAAGCTGCAAACTCTTTTATAACTCGAGGTAATTTAAAAGAAGGATAGAAGAACGCGACGCATAGTTCGAAAGACAGCAAAGAGTTTGTTTTTTGACGCAATGACATAAAGGAGGATCAATTGAAACATCTCCTGTGTGTACTTCTTCTTCTTCTTCTTAAGCCCTTGGCTCCTCTAGGGTGCATAGGCCGTTGACAAATGTCCTCCATTTCACTCGGTTTTTGGCGGTTCTTTCGAGATTTCCCCAGTTGGACCCACTCTCTGACATTTCTGCCTCGACAGTTCTTCTCCAGCTGTTCCTGGGGCGACCTCGTTTCCTTTTCCCTTGGGGGTTCCACTTCAGGGCTTGTCGGGTGATGTTTGTAGCAGGTTTTCTGAGGGTGTGGCCAATCCAACTCCACTTTCTTTTTCGGATTTGTAAGTCAATGGGAGCCTGGCTTGTTTGTTTCCACAGGTCCACATTGCTTACTTTATCTCTCCACCAGATGTGTAGGATTCTCCTGAGGCAGGTGTTGGTAAATGTTTGTAGTCTGTGTGTTGTGAGTTTTGTTGTGCTCCAAGTCTCCGATCATTACAGCATCACTTGTTTCACGCTGGAGTTAAAGATGCACATTTTGGTGTTGATGGAGATGTTCTTTGAGCTCCAGATCTTCCTGAGCATGTTAAACACCACTCTAGCCTTGTTGATTCTGGCCTTTATGTCAGCATCTGTCCCTCCGGTGGTGTCCACAACACTGCCGAGGTAATTAAAAGCTTCTACCTCCTGTAGGGCAGTGCTGTTCATAAGGATAGGATTGCTGGTTTTGGCGTGGATCTTAATCACCTTTTGTTTTTGCTGTATTAGGAGTGAGACCAAGTTTTATTGCAGTTTGTGAGAGTTTATCTGTCTTTTCTTGCATTTGTGGTTGTGTATGTGAAAGGAGAGCTATGTCGTCCGCAAAATCAAGATCATCCAGCTGCTCCCACATTGTCCACTGAATTCCATTTCTCCTCCCCTCAGTTGTTTCCCTCATGACCCAGTCAATTGCCAGCAGGAACAGGAATGGTGAAAGTAGGCATCCCTGCTTGACGCCCGTCTTGACCTCGAAGCTCTGGGAAAGCTGGCCTGCATGCATGACTTTGCATGAGGTTCCATTATATGAGTTCTTGATTATGTTTATGATCTTGATGGGGATTCCATAGTGGTCCAGTAGTAGCCATAGTGTTGCCCTGTCTAAACTGTCAAATGCTTTCTCAAAGTCAATGAAGGTGATGTACAAGGATGTGTTCCATTCGATAGACTGTTCAATGATGATGCGTAGTGTTGCTATGTGGTCTGTGCATGAGCGATCTTTTCTGAAACCTGCTTGCTGGTCCCGGAGCCTATTGTCTACAGCTTCCTGGAGACGATTTAGGATGACCCAATTGAATATTTTACTGGGCACAGAAAGTAAGGTGATCCCTCGGTAGTTGTGGCATTTCCTTAGGTCACCTTTCTTTGGAAGTTTCACTATGTGTCCCTCCGCCCATTCTGTGGGTGTCTTTTCCTCCTCCCAAATTCTCTTAAAGAGGCTGTAAAGCATGTCTGTGGACGCATTCATGTCCACTTTAAGGGCTTCAGGTGGAATGTTGTCAGGGCCAGCAGCCTTTCCAGTTTTCTGTTG
>CAAKHC010008969.1:14287-22812 GCA_901007825.1 Macroramphosus scolopax | reverse complement strand
CCCCCCCCCCCCCCCCCCCTCCTCCAGCCTCACACTCCCACAGCAGACTCTGGCATTGTTTTACAGGCTGGGAAAGTTTTGGTCCATTTGCTTTTGTTGTGAAAAACCTTCCCTCTTTATTTTATTCTGCAGTTTGTTGGGAAACATCTGAATGAAATTGAAGGGTTGAATGACAAAAGGGTGTGTGCATTCAGTCTGGAGCTCCACTGAGAGATTGTATGGAGGAACAGCCCATCTGCTGGGGGCAGCCCCGCTTTAGGCGGTGCCCTGGCGAAGAAATGCCATAGGGCAGGGCTAGGCTGAGGACCCGATGTGGGGCACAGTCCTGATTCTGGTGGGTCCACATCTGACAAAAGGACCAAGAGGTTTTTGTTATGCTGGGTGCCAGGCCAAGAGAATGAACTTCTCATTTGTTTCCTTAGATGAAAAGACTATTGCAGGACCTTGAGGGTGAAATCAGTCTACAGAAAGAGTAAATGATGCATCAAAAATGGCAGCCAATAATTGATCAAAGGAGGGTCTGGGTGGTGCATTTCATCTCATATCGACCGTGTTTCGGTAGCTTCCAATGCACTTGGTAGTAGCAACTGTATAGCAGGTAAAAGCATACATGTCACTTTCAGCCCTCTTCGTCTTCGGTCTTCCTCCTTAGCAGCGTGGGGCCTTTCAGAGGCCCCCTAATCCAGCTAATCTACCACACTGAACTTTGAAGGTGGCCTGGACTGACCTAGCATGGCCTGGAACTGGGACCGGGCCTGTAAGCCATGAGAATAGAATAGAATAGAATAGAACGACAGCATTTTAAACGTGGCTTTGGCTCCGTCCCAGAAGCCAGGTGTGAGAAGCCACACACATATTTCAGCAAGTTACGGCATTCTGAGTGCTCAGCTTTTTGGGGATGGAGGGGTCAGGAAGAGAGCAAACGACTGAGGCTGTTCAAGACAGGATCCTGTGTTTACACCGGTGCGCACACTCAAGCACAAGCACACACACGTTGCCTTTGTACATACAACCACAGCCACGAAACCGCGATAGGACTTGTTGTGAGATAATTCGCCTGCTTTTCTGAAAGGGAACGAGGATCCACACAATCAAAACCCTCAAGATGTGAAGATGTCTGTTTTTTGTTTGCGAGATGAGAAGCTTACAGACTTTTTTTCTCAAGTCATGAGCCAGCGGTGAAGCAAGATAATTAATAGATTTACATGTTGCGCCCAGCAGGGTGACGTTTTCTCAACATTTGTTAGAAGGCTTTCAAGTTTCTCAAGAAAATCCAATGAAGGACTCACAGTTCTCCTCATGCAGCACTTAGATACAATGATGTGATTTAGAAGGAGTGATCCCGCTTTATGTATTTTGATGATGTTGCCAAACATGAATTTATATCTCATGTTGCAAATGTGCTCATGTAATAAAATGACCAGGCAGTCGGGGTGTTAAAACCCTGCTTTCCTCACTCAAAGGCGCTTTCTTCCCGGGCTTGGAAACATTTCTGGGAACTGTCTCTTTAAGACTGTGGCTGTGGAGCGCAGGCTGAGTGCAAGGATAGGGTTGGGGGAATTGAAAAAGAGTGAGAAAGACAGAGGTAGAACGAGAGAAAGAAGGAGGGAAAAGGCTTGAAGAGAAAGCAAGGGGTACTGAAAGAAACAGACCAGAAAAGAAGAGACATGTCCTCCGTCTGGGGTTGAGCGGTGAACTGAGCAGAGCGGAGCAGTTGCAAGGCTCAGAGTTGGGTGTTGGGGCCAAACCAGGGGTTGAGGAGAGAAGGCGAGAAAGAGGGAGAGAGAGAGAAGAGAGAGGACTGGCTGCCTGGGTGGTCCAGATGGGAGGAACGAGACACAAATAGCTATAATTTACTTCAGGAGGCCTGTAATTACAGAGCCAGAGTCTCTCCGAGCCGCCCAGTTCCTGTTGGGATCAAAACCCCACGCTGCAGAGGTTAACATACGAATTGTCAAAAAAGGTTTAGCAGATGTCAACGAGGTCCACGAACGGAAGGGGTTCCATTTTTGCAATGGCCGTTTTTGATTAGAAATCTGTGTTGCAGGAAAACTAAGTGGGGTCGTGGGTGACTGTGTTTTTAAGGGCTCTTCCACATCCAGTCAGGTGTGTGTTCCTGAGCGACACAGATCCGCCCTGAAAGAATGAAAGTAGATTCAACGTCAAAGAACCTTTGTTGTCTGAACGTTTTTGAAGAGGGTTGAAAACACTTGAGGAAATTACTGATTATACATCTTGCTGTCATTCCGCTCCTATAAAAACACATTGAGGTATTTTCATCCGGGGGTGCACCGAGCCAGACTCTCCAAAAAAGACACCCATGACTGCAAATAAATGAGGTGACTTGATATTCTCAAGCCCCTGTGTTGTGTAGGTAATTAAAGCCTTGAAAGCGAAGCCTAGAAATATTGGACGGCGTCTCCAAGGCCCAGAGTTTTAACCTGATCTCACACTTTCGTGGCGTAGGCTGAATAGTTTGTTTTTTCTATTCTCCCCATCAATTATAGGAGCCTGCTCCAGGCTGGGGGAGGTGCAGAGAGCGTGAGGCAAAGAGAGAGAGAGATAGAAAGCTAGAGACAGCCCGAGTGAACGACAATTACTACGAGAGGAAGAGAAATAGGTGTCAAAAAAGGTGAAGACAAGATTGAGCGCAGCGCAGTGAAGGCGAGTAGAAGAGTGACAAAATCTGAGGAGGTAGTTTTCTTGTTTCCAAACTTCGTCTACCTCCCCCCCCCTTCCCTCCCTCTCTTTCCCTCTCTGGGATTGTCATGTAGTGGGACAGCGAGAGGGGCAGACGGGCCCTCTGTGATCCAGCGCGGCATGTTTCATGTCCACTTGGCACAGGCACAGATCCCCCCGGCTGGCAAACTCTTTTCAGGGCAACCTCCTGTAATTAGGCTGCTGGAGTCTACCGCACAGCACAACACAGCCCTCTCTCTCTCTGTTTTTCATCCTCTTTCCGTCTTTCTCTCTCTCTCTTTTTTGTTCATCACCACATCCGACATCCATATTTGTCTTATAAATCTATTTACCTTGCTCTATCTCCTTCGGTGTCCAAGTGCTTTGAGGTTTTTCATCCCTCACCACATCGGCACAGCTTCCCCCTCGACCAAGTTGCTGTAATGAGTTTGCACCTCCTTCTCTTCCTTCTAAAACTCATTATTAATCCCACGCTCAGGCCTGAGTGTGGTGCATTAGGACAAAAATATACATTAGTAATTTCGCCAAACTCTTTGAGATCAAAGGTGCTGCAGAACCGGGCAAAACAGACCAAACGGAGGCTTTCGTCACGATGACTCTCATGCATGCGACACGTCTTTGTCTACATGTATCTGCTATCCTGAGCGGAGCGTTGAAGGGTTTTTGGGGCATCAGAAGACCAGTTTTCCCAACTAACAGGGCACATCTGTTTCACAGAAGGAGCCAATGAGGAGCTGTATTACTCATTTCTCTTGGCCAGACGCTGGCTTGTGTGAAGTGCCTTCAAAACCAACACTGGCGAGGGCCAAGGGCGTTGGTCGATATATGTGTGTGTTCTCGCACGAGTGTGTGCGCCTATGTACACACACACAGCACACTTTGTTATAGGATCCAAATGTGTATATATGTCTTGGTATGTTTGGCGAAAATCTATCCATCTATCTATCTATCTATCTATCTATCTATCTATCTATCTATCTATCTATCTATCTATCTATCTATCTATCTATCTATCTATCTATCTATCTATCTATCTATCTATCTATCTATCTATCTATCTATCTATCTATCTATCTATCTATTAAGGGTTCAGCATTCATCAACCAGGTGTTTTTTGCTCCACAGCTGGCAGTCGGGTGAGCCAGGAGCTTCGCTACACCCGGGAGAAACAGGGAGAGGAGTCAGTGTTTACCTCACAGATGCTCATCCAGACCCCCAAAGAAGAGGGCACCAATATTCTTACCCAGGAGGCTTTGCTGGTTCACATGGAAGCTGCGCTGTCTGCCAGCAAGGTCCAAGTGTCCCTGTTTGGAAAGTAAGTACCACTTTCTGGAAGCTTGTTCTGAACAGTCAAATTAAGAAAGTATTACGTAACTTTTTTGTGGTTATTAACATTTTTCACTCTCTCTCACAGATCGTGGGATCTTAACAAAATATGCTATAAATCAGGAGTCCCTATTATAGAAAATGTCATGATTGAAAGGGTAAGTTAACACCATTTTTAAAATTGACATATTGTTTATCACAGATTTCCGATGCCTTATATATATCGTGTTTACATCGTGCTTCCTTTCTGTTTCCTATCCACAGATGATTGACAAGCTATTCCCCTGTATGATAATCACCCCATTGGATTGTTTTTGGGAAGGGGCCAAACTACAGGGAGGCTCCGCCTATTTACCGTAAGTGTTGGAATATTTATCCCAATTTATTTGTTTTTTTTGTTTCGCATAAAAACATTTCATAGAGACCCTTGGCTCTCCCTCCGCTGTCAGTGCTTCCATCTGACTTGCGCTGCAGACTAGAGTTTTTGCAGGGGTAACTTTTAACACATGCTCAATGGAGACATACAGTTGGGCTTTCAGTAGTCTGTCAGTGGGTGCTGTGACTGACAGCGGTGGTCAGTAATAGAGTTCTTTTAGGGCCCAGAGAGGGACCGGAGGGGGGGGTGTCCTGACAGGGAAATTCAAAGAGAGAAAGTGAGGGAGAGATGCAGCAAGTGAGGGAGGGATGGAGAGATGGCTGCTGCAGCAACTGGGTGGTGGGTTGGTAGAACTGAGGGCGGGGAGGCGGCGGTGGTGGTGGTGGCAGGGGAGCCCTTTGGGTCAGACAATGGTAAGCATTCTTTCAGTTTACGAGTGAGTGTCCATCAGTGCAGGGGCCCCGGAGGAGGGAGGGGGGCCGGCTTTGTCAACTCACGGCTAACACTCGGCATTCTCATGGTAATGCCTCCGGCTCCCAGCTCCCAAGTTGTCCAACAAATAAAATGGGCAGTATTCAAGCCTCAAGTCCCTCGAGAAAGAGGGAGAGAGGCTACAAGACGGTTAACAGTGGAGTTTGGGCGTATTTGGGCTTTTGCGGAGCCCGTTTTTTTTTTTTTTTGGCTCCTTCTTTTGCGACAAAGTTCTCTTGAGAAATTGAGTCACTGAAAGAGAGCTCTTATTCATCGTCAGAAGTGATATTTCAATTGAGTACTTAGTTCAGAAAAGGTAGTTTAGACCATAGCAGATGTTTCTTTGCAAACAAATTATTTGTTTATGTTTCTGTCAAGAGCAGACATTGTATGTTGCAAACACAAGTTTCCCATCCCCTCGCATCTCGGCCTGTGTGAAGGCAGAGTGCCAGAGAGGGAGAAGGAGGCCTTTGATGATTCACACTTCTTTTAACTATTCCTCTAAACCACACAGAGGGCTCCACATCTGCTGTTATTTATCTATCATTGTTTTTTACAACTTTACATGCCATTCAAAAGCTAAAGAGAAGCGAGGTTGTTCCACGGAGGCCAGTGTCCCTCTGGTCAGTTTACGCTTCGCTTCAGCTCTGGTTTTTTAAATGCAAAAAAAAAAAAAAAAGTGAGATATTGAGTGAGAAAGAGGGAGAGAGGCAGATTGGGAAAGAGGGTGAGGAAGGGGAGAGTGAGAGCGAGAAAAAACTTGGGAGAACAAAGAGCAGCAATCTATGAAAAAACAAAAGGGGCCAGGCCCGGTTCAGTCAAGCAAAAACTAGCTGATAAAGGAGTGTGTCTTTGCAAGCAGCAGCAAAAGGGACCCTGGTATGTGGGAATAAGAGAGGAGCCCTCTTCATGAGCCATTGGAGGGAGGTTGAGCCTGGAGTTGAGATGTTTGGGGATTCTTTTATGTCCCTCTCTTTCTGCTGTCCATGTCCGATTTTCTTGCACAAAATGCCTGAAAAAGCCTGATTTATATGAAAGCAGTCAAATTGTAGCGGAAATTCTAAGTGTGTTGATTCATTTGTAGATGAATTATGATGAGCCAGCAAAATAAAGACTGAATTGTTTCTATGTAGGTGAACATCACTCAAAAAAAACAGTGTGAATGAGACTTTTCCGAGTCCCCTCTCATCCCTTACCTGTTTCCCTCCCTTCCCTAACCTCCCTCCTTCCCTCCCTCCTTATCAAGATGTTTGGGAGGCAGAGGTAATTGTTATGACTCGGTGCAGGACATTGAGGAATGGAAGCGAGCAGGCAGCCACCGTGCCTTCTCCCGGGGCATTGTGGCAGCGTGAAACAGGATAATAAACGCTATTTTATCCTGTATCTGCTGCTACTGTGTGTGTAGCTCAGCAGATTAACAGGAATGCGAAATCGTATAGCTTTGCTGGCACATCGTGACAGGAGAGTCCCCAAAGCATTGAGCTATTTCTCCCGTTTCCTCTCCGTATTATACATTTATTGCGGAATATGATGTTCATCGTGAGTGTGTGTTTGCTCTGCAGGGGTATGCCAGATATCCAGTGGATGAATCTGGATCCAGTCAAGCTAATGGAGGAACTCAGTCAGTTCACTTCACTGGAAGGATTCAAGGAGATGCTGGACAAAGCACAGGTGAGGCACACAACCATCCAACCTTCTCTATTTGCTGTGCTTTTTTTCCCTATATATTGACCTTTCTTTCATTGTGTGATTTTGTAGGTGGGCCATGCCTACATGAACAGGCCTTGCCTGGACCCTTCAGACCCTGACTGCCCACTCAGTGCACCCAACAAAGAACACGGAGAGGTAAATACACTCATAAGCATCCGACTACACACACAAATAAGCGCCAAGTAGTTGAAGGAAGTGGCTCAAAAATGACATACAACTTATAACTGTGTCTGTCTTTTCCTTCAGAGTCCTGACATTGCCGGGCGTCTCCAGGGTGGTTGCCATGGTTTCAGCCGGAAGTTCATGCACTGGCAGGAGGAGTTGATCCTGGGAGGGCGAGTGAAGAGCAGCCAGGATAGTCTGCTGAGGTGCGTTTGTACTTATCGGACGGACGTTTTATGACATGTAAAGACACAGCTTCAAGTGGTTATGCACAGTTTGTTTTAGGTTGTCCTACTGTAAGACGTAATAGCAAAGGGCCGGTGTGATTACTGCCAGCCGAGCAGGCAGCCAGTCCGTCCATCAGGTTTTGAGCCGCCGTGACTGTGGAATCTGTGTAACCCCTAATAACCCAAAAGACACATGCTAGGAATGCCTGTGTCCCAGAGGGGATCAGTTTCCTGCATGACCCTGGTCCAGCATAGGCCAATTAAAGATGACTTACTGCCACATAAAGCCCCCCTGCCACACATTCGTAGTGTAAGGGAAAAAGAAGATGGAGAAAAGGAGGAAAAAAAAATACTTAAATACACATTTTCTGAAGCTTACCCAAGTCTCTTAATAAGATGTTCGCTGGAGTTTTTTTTTCCTCCTGTTGACTTCAAGTGGATTTCAAAGCACTGCCAATATAAATGGAGTGACAGTACTGGGTCAGAGCCCAGATCATGACCTACACCGGCCTAACAGAGCCTTGAATGAAAGAGGATTCCCATCCCATCTGCAAGAGCCGCACTTACTCTTGGATGTGATTTAAGATAATTTCTTTCACATTTTGAGCAGTACTGCTGTTCGCTGCGCCGGTGCCAAGAAAACCTCAGGACATCTGGGATCGCAGCCTACGGACCCGACAGACTAGATAACACCTGCTTTTGGCTGTTTACATTGGCAGACAGACAGGCAGACAGACAGCCCAGCCCGACAAATCCTAGAAGGAATGACACCTGCCTTTAGTCATTTGCAGAAAGCTGTGCTCCTGGGAGGTTTTTGGAGGTACAAAGGATCTCCATACACCCAGACTAAATGATCTATAATGTGCTCGTTTCTACATGGACTCAACTCCGCGCACAATAATCCATGTTTGCAGGGTGAGTCTGACTCCTAAGCTTAAAGTATGTGTGTGTGTTTTTCTTGCAGCGCGGAGGCTCTCCAAACCATGTTCCTGTTGATGAGTTCTAAGCAGCTGTACGAGCACTTTAAAGATGACTACGAGATCCATGACATTAACTGGAATGAAGACAAAGCTACTGCCATCCTGGAGTCTTGGCAAAGGAAGTTTGTGGAGGTACGAACACACACACACACACTCTTCCACAGCCGCACAGTAGTAGTGGAAGGAGAGGACGTTGCAAATGAGGAGAAGTTTCCTTATTTCGATGCTTTCTTTGCTTTGTGCGCACACACACACACACACACACACACACACACACACACACACACACACACACACACACACACACACACACACACACACACGACGGACTCTGCAGTGCCTGAATTCCATCAGTCTTCAGCTTCCTTGTAAAGCAAAACACAGGACGGATCAGGGCAGTGTGTGTGTGTGTGTGTGTGTGTGTGTGTGTGTGTGTGTGTGTGTGTGTGTGGTAGGCCAATCATCTCTCTCTGTCAGAGCCCTAGTTATAGGAACAAGCTGTTGCTGTGATAGCTGACACCCACCACGGTGAGGATAAGGAAAGAGGGAGAGAGGATGGGGAGGGACACGACG
>CAAKHC010008969.1:6787-11787 GCA_901007825.1 Macroramphosus scolopax | reverse complement strand
GGCCAGCACATTGTCACGATCCTTCCGCCTACCTCTCAGATCTCCACCAGCCCTCCTTCCATCATCCTCTGCCCCACGTCCCAGCCTCAAGGTACAGCTATTAAAGGTTTTTATTGTTCTCTAAAGTCAGAAATGTAGATAAACCCGGATTCCAAGTCACTAAGTTAAGAGTTTTAACACATTCTCATGTTTTCCCCCTCTAGCCATCACACCTTCCCCCACCACCGCCTCTGTGCTTGATCCCTACGGCTCCCAGCTATTCACCCCGACCTCCAGCTCGACACGGGACCTTCTCGCCCAGGTGGAGGACTCTAAATCGGGAAAGAAGTGCGTCCCACTTCCGTTCCTTCATTGGAACCTGTCCCGCTTCGCCAGGGAGAAATACGCCCCGCTGCTCCTTAAACCGAAGAGCAAAGCCATCGTGGTTGTTCTGTTCCTGGGCCTCTTGGGCCTCAGCCTGTACGGGACCACCATGGTGCACGACGGGCTGTACCTGACCGACATCGTGCCACGCGACACCAAGGAGTATGATTTCATCGACGCCCAGTTCAAATATTTCTCCTTCTACAACATGTACCTGGTCACCATGGATGGATTTGATTACGCTCGGTCGCAGAGGCTGCTGATCCAGCTGCACAACGCCTTCAACTCCATTAAATATGTGGTCAGAGACAGCGACAACAAGCTCCCCCGCATGTGGCTGCACTACTTCCAGGACTGGCTCAAAGGTAACAAGTCCGGCTCAAACGGTGTTATTTTATCGAGCGAGTCAGGAAATAACTTAGTCCCTTTAATCCTGAGCTTTATTGATGATGATGTCAGAATTTAGAGCGAGGGTGCAACGTAATGAGTGAGTGTGTGTGAGCGGGGGGGGGGGGATGTGGGGCAGGGTGAGTGAAAGTTCACCCGCGCTGTTTACCCCCGTCCACCTGGGCTCAGGGGTGGTGCTGCAGACCGATCGGGGTGGGGTCATAGGTTATCTTTGCATGAGTGTGTGTATGTGTGAGTGTGTGTATGTGTGTGTGTGTGTCCTCAGGCAAGGACATGTCAGAGGCCCAGTGAGGAGGAAGTAATAGCTAACAGGTCAATCAAAGCCAGCTGCTTTAAAACGAGACGGAGAAGGGAACTTGATATTTCGCGTTTTTCCTCGTCGTTTGCACACGTACACAGACAGCTCGCGTAATGACACCGTAATAGAAATCATAATATTTATAAACGGGTCTTTCCTTTTGTTTTTTACCTCTCACGCAGGTCTGCAGGCTGCTTTTGATGCCGACTGGCTGGCGGGCAGGATTACCTCTGACAGCTATCGTAACGGCACGGAGGACGGAGCTCTGGCGTACAAGCTCCTCATCCAGACCGGCTCCAAGAAGGAGCCTTTCAACTACAGCCAGGTATGTTCGAGAACTACACAAACACTCGGTTCCATCTAGTCATATGTGGACAGTTTGACTAACGAGTCTGACAAAAACTCAATGAGGTGTCGTCTTTCTTCTAGCTGACTTCCCGTCGGCTGGTGGATGGAGAGGGTCTCATCCCCCCTGAGGTGTTTTACATTTACCTGACAGTCTGGGTCAGTAATGACCCTCTGGGCTACGCTGCCTCCCAGGCAAACTTCTATCCCCATCCCAGAGAGTGGATTCACGACAAGTACGACACCACAGGGGAGAATCTGCGCAGTAAGTCTTGTACATAACATACATTTTCTGTATTTGCTTCCCTCTGCTAAACGAATCGATATTAAATCCCATCTTTCCTTCCTTTCTTGCAGTTCCAGCTGCAGAGCCCTTGGAGTTTGCGCAGTTTCCTTTCTACTTGAACGGCCTTCGGCAGGCCAGCGACTTTGTGGAGGCCATCGAAAGTGTGCGGGCCATCTGTGATGAGTTTAGCCGCAAGGGTGTGTTCAACTACCCTAACGGCTACCCTTTCTTGTTCTGGGAGCAATACATCGGCCTCAGACACTGGTTCCTGCTGGCAATCAGCGTCGTGCTGGCATGCACCTTCCTGGTCTGTGCGATCCTCCTGCTCAATCCCTGGACAGCTGGCATCATTGTAAGTCAACAGTCAGCTTCTATTGCAGCTCTTCGGCGTGCCATCATCTTCCCCCCAGCTCTTCTTTTTTTCCATCTTTGCCTACGTCTTATATTTTCCACCTCATCTTACCTCAACAACATCATTAGGCCCTTCCTCCCGATTCCTCTGCCTCTCACTTTCTTCTCACCCCTCTCGGCACAGCTCAATAACGCTGTCTAGGGGGCCCCTTTTTCTCCGCGGAGGGCCAGTGCGCACACACACACGGGAGGCTTTGTCATTCTAATGTAGGCCCGGCTGGCCTTAGAAAAGGAAATGCAAAGGAGCAAGAAAGACTTTGCCCTCCTGAAGCCTCTACCTCCAACTCCATCACTGCTTTTGTCAGACTTAGAGGGGAGAGATTGGGGACAGGACAGATCTGCCCAGTCGTGACCTTGGCCTGCTCGGTCCATCCATCAGGGAACGTGTGTGTGTGTGTGCGTGTGTGTGTGTGTGTACGCGTGAGAGAGAGAGAGTCTGAGTCTGTGTCCCCCCCCCCCCGTCAAATGCATATCCACAACCATTGAGGGACTGAAGGGTAGCACAACAACAGTTCCAGTTTCAGTTGGAATGTGTTTAATTTAAGTAGCCGTCCCGAGCAGCACTGATTGAGACAGAAACACAACTCAATCTCCGTGCACAGAAAGAGAGAGAGAAGGGAGACGGACACGGCTACATGCATGTATAGTTTCCAAGCACCAGCCAGCCTGTGAAGGTTTCATACAGCCTGTATGTGGTCGAGCAGTAAAACAGCTTTTATCATTTCCAATTAAACCGTGCCCCAGCTCGGAGGCCCCGCCGAGATCAAAAGCCCAGGAACTGTTTTCGCTTCCTTGTTCTGGAAGACTTGTTGTTGGCTCTTTATGTGGTAGTTTACAGTAACGTTGCACTTTTACTAATAAGACATTAGCAAATTGAAACACTGCATCATTTAGATGTTGTGTTACAGCCCCATAAAAAGCTCAAATAAGCAACATGGGCTGCTATCTTTGAGAATTTGATTTTCCCCCAAAAAAAAAGTGCTGGGCTCTCTCAGGCTCTGTCAATCATTATGACCACCTCTGAGAACGGAGAAGAGAAAGAGAGGAGTGGTGGGATGGGGAAGGGCATGGTATTAGCCTGAGGGTGGGTAATTTGATTCCATGTGATTGATGTCCTGAGCGCCGGGGTCAAAGATTGTGCGGGGTGAAAAGGCAAAAGGGCCTCACCTCATTTACTGAGGAAATACATTTTACTGTTTACACGCTTTTTATTCTTGAACTTGTTCCCCGTTTTCTCAAAAAGACATGCAGTGTGTAACACTTTTTTGTATCTTCCTATCAGGTGTTTATCTTGGCCATGATGACCGTGGAGTTGTTTGGCATCATGGGTCTTATTGGCATCAAGCTGAGCGCCATTCCGGTGGTCATCCTGATTGCCTCCGTGGGCATTGGAGTGGAGTTTACTGTTCACATAGCACTGGTAAGTCAACAGACTCTCCACGAGCTACAGCACACACATGAATGAACTGTTGAAGGGACCGAGCGCCTTCCGACAACCGAGCACCTGGAACCGGAGGACTCAGGTCCTCACTCGTGATTGTTTAGATCTTCCTCAATGATGTGTGAACTTAACAAACTCGTGTGCGTATTATCCGAGGCTCCTTATTTATCCTGGAAACATTCCAACCTTCTTTCTTGCACAGTGTACTTACTGTCTTGTAGTGCAATGTACTGATCCCTAACAAAACCCAATACAGGAATTCTTAAGCATGCCAAGCCTCACCGCAAGCAGATTTTTTTTTGTGTGATCGGCAAGATTTCCAACTTTTTCTCTTCTCCACCTTTCCCTCTGCTACAGGGGTTCCTGACAGCGATTGGCAGCAGAAACAAGCGCTCTGCAGTGGCTCTGGAGCACATGTTTGCCCCCGTGGTTGATGGAGCGATTTCCACGCTGCTGGGCGTTCTCATGCTGGCAGGCTCTGAGTTTGACTTCATCATGAGGTGAGGCACTGTGTGTGTGTGTGTGTGTGTGAAGCTTTGCATGTACATTTGACAAGTCAGTCAAAATGTTCTCTTTGTGATGCGTGTGTGAGTGAGAGGACGCACTCTGGCTGCCTCCACAGCCCATATGTTACCTTCAGAAGACGCTGTGTTTTGGTTTTACACCATCGGTGTGTGTGTGTGTGTGTGATCGGAGCCAGTTGTCCAGCCTCGCTCCGGGATGGGAGGAAGCCTTGTGGGGGGTCAGAGATGCATGCAGGTGGAAATGCTATACCCCCCATTCATGCAAACACACACACACACACAGATACACGGTAACAAACACGCACCTGGTTCTGTCACTCTGGGCACACACACGCAGCCGTCTCCCCAACCTCGGAGCACAACAAATGGGGAAAACATCAAGGGTGTGTAGCAGCTGCTCGTAAACATGGAAGTGTTCAGCTACCCACTGGGTGGTGTCTCTCTCTCTCTCACTCTCTCTGTCTCTTTCACACAGATACACACACACACACACACACACATGCAGGGAATCTGTAAAAATTCCTCTCGTCTGTTTGGCGTTCTCACCCACCATACTGGGTGCCGTCATAAAACATTTAGCTAAATTTGAACTGGTCAGCCAGTTAGATGCTCTTGTAGCCCACCAACAGACATCACTGCTCCGTGTGTGTGTGTGTGTGTGTGTATGTGTGTGTTTTTCTTTCGTGTTTCGTGCATGTGCTTTTCTACCACCATTTAATGGTTAGAGTGGAAAAAAGGCAAATAGCTCGATGTTTTTCAGCTGAATGTGGTCTCGGCCCAAACCGAAACCACAACCTTGAGCTCACAGACTGCAACAGGCCTCCGTGACATAAAAAGCACAGTTTTTCTGCAGAAACAGAGACTGAAGCACTGAGAGGAGGAGAAATACTATGAGGGTGGCTTCACTGGAAGGACTAGAGATTC
>CAAKHC010008967.1:0-10778 GCA_901007825.1 Macroramphosus scolopax | reverse complement strand
GGGGGGGGGGGGGGATTCAGACATGCATGACAACCAACATGGAAATGCCTCGTGTAAAAGCACTCCATCCCAGCCAGCCTCCCTCCATCCCCTTTGATAAAAATTAACCAACGTCAGCAACCGATGTGGTCTCCCACTTGAGCTGTTCTTCAAGAGAGCTCCGAAACATATGGCAGGAGCACTAAAACAGGGGACTTACTGACGGAGGAGAAAATGAGAATCGTAAAGTCCCCCTCGCATCTCAATTGAATTTCCTCCGTGCGAAAAAAAAAGTGCAAGAGGGATGATGTGGTGGAGTACTGGAGGCTGTTTTACTCCAGAGGAATCGGCCCTCTTGGACATAGCCATAAGTATTCCGCTCATATTCAAGGTTGGACCTCCTACATCAGCCTGGCCTCCACCAACCTGTCCTTTCAGTTCAGACAGACGAAGCCCAGCGCTCCAGCGCTCCAGCCCCCGTCCGCTCCCATAAACCCCTCAGATCACACCTGTGAACTATTTCAGATCACATCAGAGACCTCACATATCCCCTCTCCGCCTTTCAACACACACACACACACGCACACGCACACACACGCACGCACGCACGCACACACACCACATCACAGAAGAAAAACTTCACTTTCTATCTTCCCCACAAAATCCTCAGCTTCTTCTACTAAATGCTTCAACAAATCAATAGTGCAAAGAATCCCCGAACACTGGATTTCGCCTCCTTTTCAGAAAAGGAAGCTTTGAATAATGCAAAAGCCGTACTTGTAGAGACAGCTTATCCATTTTCAGAACCTTTTTCTTTGCCGAGCAAGCCGCCTTCTAAACAAGTCATAAGGTGATGCAGCAGGTCAACAAACAGATCAGACCGGCTGCTGAGGGAAAGTACAGAAGAGATAAACATTCACACTGGCACCTACAAAGGATTTGCAGAGTGATGACTGTTCTTTCCTGCGAGCTATTTAACTATCACCACAGATCCCCATCGTCTGTGTGCTCGCCCTCCCCTGGCCTCTCTCTTTCTCCACGGTGGACAGTGAAGAGCTAAACACAACACCCTGTTTGTCATAACAGCAAGGAAGAGAATCCATCCCCGTTTCCCTGGAGTCCGACCCGAGGTGTGGCCCTGCCGTGGCCCCCCGAAGGCCCCGAGGGCTCTTCCTGCTATTCTCATCTAAGTTTAAAACGGCCCAACCTTGGACTCTGAGCCTGGTTCTTGGCCTAGGAGGAAGATATCAATCAAGCAGCGCCAAACAAGCATGAGAGGAGGAAGGAGGGAGACAGGGAGAGTTGAGGGTAGTTTCTGGGAAAGTCGCTCTGTCTTTTCCCTTTCCAAGAGGAGAAACTTCCTCCCAGTCAGGGCAGGGTCCGTTCCCAAAGTCCTCCCTGTGTATGCAAACAACGAGGTATTCAAAGTCACATTTGCACACAGTGGCCGTGTAGATGGATGAAAAGAAGTCTGCCTGCGATGCCGCAGCGCCTGACGCCACCATCATCATCTGTTTGGGTCCATTTTTCCGGGCAGGACTGAACCGGTCCTCTCTGGAATAACTGATTGACCTGTGAGTCACAGATCTGCCAATGAAGTTGCTTTTCTCTTCTGCTTGATGCCCAGTTCTGCAGCTGTCTGATCGTCTTGCAGCAAACAGGTGACAGCGCAGAGAAAACACATGCACATGCATGCATGAACACCGGCAAGAGGGCAGAGGAGCAGAGTTTGGCCGGGCCTGGATATTTGCTTTTAACAACAGCTGGGTGCTGCTGGAACTGCTCTGTTTATCAGACATCCATCAAGGTGTCGGTTTGGGTTATGAGACCAGGCACCCGGGGTGATCAGACTGCTACCCTGCCTGCCAGCAGGCCTGACTGATGGCCTTCTGTCTCGGCCAAAAAAGGCAAACATGGGGGGAAATAGGGGAGAGGAGGAGCGGGAACAAAACCCCGTTACCAAACAGGAACACAAATCTGATGAGCATTTCTGACGACCGTCTTTACAACAAATAACTCCGGGTGACCCGCGGTGAGCGTGAGAGTTCTTCAGCAAACTGTTTACTGTAAAGAAGATGGACATTTAACTATTGAAGGATGTAGTTAATCATAGATGTAAGTTTCCCCGTGGTCAGGACAGAGCAATCATCATAATAGCCCCTTCTTCTTCTATGAGAAGCCCCCCCCCCACACCCCCCCCCCTCTACCTCCCCAAACCTATTTTCCACAGAAGACTTTGGTCATTTCCATGACAGCCCTCCAACACTGAGGAGGACAGGCAAGGTAATTAATTCCCCCTGCCGCCTCTTTCTCTTCCCTTCTCCTCCTCTCTCTGGCGAAGGGAAAAGCCAGGGAATGTAATTTATACTAATTACCTTTTCGCATAGGCATCTCATTTCAACTTCCCTTTTCATGTTGAGTCTCAGGCTATGCCTCGAAGCTCCTGCAGCCCTAATGAAAAATGAGCACAATATTCCTATAGGGACTTGTGGAAACTCATTGAAGAGCGGCTGTATTGTACTTCATGGTACGTCACGGCACTGTACTTCTATGAGCTTTTTATTCAACCCATCATGAAACTCAATAATTCCTGTTATCAAAATGCTCATAGTTCTACTTTTCCAATAGTAGTTTAGTGTAAATTTGTAAGTCGGGGAATGAAAAGAAGGGGTTCCGTTTACGACCAGCAGAGGGACTAGAGAGCAGACGTGGATATATTAAACATGAGGCTGCTCAAAAATAAATATTGGAAACATCAAGGGGCATTATTTGCTTTGTGACAAACGTGCAAACGGAGCTGAAGAGCAGCAACACTGTTCCTCTGAAAAATACATGAGACCATCTCCCCCCATTGTGTCATAAAAGAGCATCTCTGCAGGCGACTTGTGAATGATTACTACATAGATCAAAATGCAACGTATAACTACCTCCTATTTACCAATCCCGGTGTGCTGTCTTTACTACATTTGCAGCTGGACTAGTCATAATCCAATCCAGATTATAATGGGCCGCATGCATTTATTTTTTTACCACCTTCACCGTGCATGCAACGACATGGCAAACATACTTGTGAATTCCACATATTGAATTGAACAATTACACAAAATGCATGACAGCAAATGAGTTAAAACGGAGCAACTGGAGGGTCGCAGTCTCGCAATTGGATTAGTCACACAGGCAGCGACGCTGCAGCGATCGCGAATGTGGCTGTTTACAGGAGCTTTGCTTTGGTTTCCGGAAGAAAAATTAAACCTGAGAATCAATGCACCGACGCACAGACACATCGTCTGTCAGTGAGTTCCGCAACTGATGCGGAATAATTAAAGATAAAACAATGAGAGTGGATACGGCGGCGAGGAGGAGATGGATCGGGACCCGTCGGTCTCCGACCTTCTTTCATTCCCTCTGCCTTTTCGAGACATCAATTTAAGGCAGCAACAAAACACAACATTGACCAGGTGTCTGCACACATGATGATTGTAGAACACGAGCTTGTCTAACCAGGGCTATTTTTATTGGACACGTCTCAGACTGACAGCAGATAAAAATTCTCCAACTGTGTCCAAAAGCACAAAGTGCGCAAGGCGGACTGTCTGACCGGCTGCTCCGAGGTCGGATACAAACACAATCTAAATATCCTGCATGATTAATTATTTGTCAGAAATAGGGTGCAACGCTTCTCTCCCCTCCGTACCCACGATGTTGTATGACAGCAGCTACAGTAGGTTCGGTGGCTGAGCCCCGCACACAAACACCAGCGCGTTTCCAAAAGCAGCTTACCTTCGTATACAGGGGCCATCGGTGCAAGGGTTTCTGCTATTCATGGCAAAAAATAAAGCGAGATCTCTGCTCAAAACTCAATAAAAATCTGCCATCTTGAAACACTGATGAGAGAGTCGCCGCGGTCTCCTGCATTACTGGTCCGGTTCATTAGTGAGGGAAACGCTCAGAATTCATATCCAGGCGGGTTTCAAACGCAGCGTCCGAAGCGAGGAAGGCGTCAGGCTCCGCGGATCAAATCCCACCTGCAAGCGCGTTTCTGGAGGCTCATCGGATGAGCCGCGGTGACAGGTTTCCTTCAGCTATTGTGCGACATGTCTGTGGAGTGTGGAGTCTGCAAAAGTTGCAGTGGTCAGAGCGCAGCGAGTTTGGTTCGGTGTACAGTGAGATAGTCGATTGTCGATCGAGTCGATGGAGGCGACGAGCATCAGCCTGGACTGCAACCACACAGCCCGGGACTAATAATACTTAAATATAATAAGGAAAATAAGAAAACACTGCCACCAACATTAGTTATCACAAGGATCCTGATAATAGCATTATTATAATAATTATTATTATTATTATTGTTATTATTGTTGTGCTGCAAAAGAAAATTAAATGTCATCCACATTGCAGGAGCTGCATGTTATGATGAAGGTAAAATGTCACAATATACATGATAAAGGAAGCATTGAGGTCATTATTAAAATATTCCCCAGTGCAGTGCAAACCCAGGAATAATAACATCAGCATTGTATTTTTCAGTGAAATAGAAAATTACCATTCCAACTAAAGCCATGAGTCATATCACAATATCTTTCAATTGTATCCAGGCAGGGTTAAAGTTATTCATGTTTTTCATTAAGAGGCTGGATGAGAGGTTCTTCTGCTTCTATTCATGGTGAATGGGATACTTTGTTACTTGTTATTTTGGGGGTTGCATCTCCCAAAAAAAGTTATTGGAAATAAATAAATAATGAAATAAAGCGAAAACAGCAACAATGATAATATTATTCAGAAAAACAGCAATAGTGTTAAAATAATAATAATAATAATAATAATAATAATAATAATAATAATAATAATAATAATAATAATAATAATAATAATAATAATAATAATAAATTAGAATTAATAATAATAATGATGATAGGCTGTTTTGTGACAGTACAATCAAAAGGCCAGTTGTTAAGTATATGATTTATGTTACATAATGCAGTGGAACATAAGAGCTCGGGGCTGTGTGAAGCTGTCGACACACAGCTGTTATTCGGGGCTGTGCAGCGTGCACAGGGTTCGATGATTCTGCGAGCGTTGGGTCACGTCTGCATGAAAGCGCTCCTACAGGAGGCTGCACGGTAATGACGACATAAGATTTGCACAAAATGAACTGGAGTGGAATCGGATTACATGGGCTCACACAAATGTGAGTAATCTGTCATTTACCAGCGACCCTAAAATGCAGTCCCAGCATTCTGCACAGCAGCCTCTCAATCAAACATGAATATTTAGACATGTGGGCGTGTTGTTATTATACCAGTGCATTAGAGCAGAGCAATTTTACCCTATACCAAAGTACCCTAATCCCAAAATAAATTGTATTCAGACGTGTTTTCATCCCAGTTTTGTGTGTGTGGAAACAACAAAATATTTATATATTTTATTGTCTAGCTGCATGAAACCAGCCGGCGATGACCTGTCTGCAGCGGATGTTCTCAGCCTTACAGCTTTGCATGGAGTTATGCAATTACTCATTCAGTTTTAAGTATGTCACACGGCCCGCAGCCTGAACACACATCATATAGAGCTGACCTCTGCATGTCTAAATGGTGATGTAAGTGCAGGACAGGCGTACAATTAGGACTTAGAGGCCCTCAGGGTGCACAGACCTATATTTGTTTAGCATTAAAACACCAAATTCTGCTCTTAGTTCATGGTTCCTCAACAAAAGCACAAAAGAGGGCTTGTTGTGTTGTGCTTAACTATCCCTTAATGAGAGAAGATTATGTTTAAGGGCCATGGAACAATGTGCTAGTCAGTTTTACACTGAGAAATATACATCTACATGTGCATTGTAAAATTCAGTGTAGCACAACACCTAATCTTATATGTAGCTTGTCCTTAATTATGCCAAAACTGACATTTAAATATCATTTTTATTCTTCTACAGTGCTTCACACTTCTATTACTGACTTTCCTAAAGGATTCAAGCCAGCCTGTATCAGTGAATAGATGCAAATGGTGTTTTCACGGAAGCCGTTCACGCATGCATCATGCAAATGGCATCCTGGTGTATTACTTTAAAAAACACTGGAGGTGATTTGTACTCGTATTGAGGCTCTGTGCACCTGCAGAGAAATGAGAGGGATCATGTGCCCTTTTTTTTAGTATTCCTATGAATCATATTTTATCTACAATTCACCAGTTTAATTGCAGGGATCGATACGGTGCATCTGTGCATAGTTTCCAGTGCATAAAGCTGCTCTCACTCTCATATCTAAGTGCACACTAGGCTGGTTGTAATAGTTGAACCAGAATGTGGCTCTGCAAAAGGAACTTGCCAACAGTTTGAGAAATAACTTTTCATTTCCCAGTAAGTGATTTATGTGAAACTGGGGACTTCTATAAAATCTGTCTGTCCGCTTGAGTTGCTTTCCATTACGGAGGACGTGAAAGAAAGTATTTCGAAAAAATGTATTCGCATGACTATTGATCAAAACATGACCAGCGTTTTTAAAAACACGTGACTTTCCTTTAAGGTTTCCCAAGATGTGTAAATCATAGTCTGTGATTTGTCCAGCAGGCAATGAAAGCAAAGCTTTAGCACTCCCCTCAGGGACGTCAGTGCTATTGTAAAAATGTCAGAACAGGTCAGATGCTGAAGTTTCATTAAAAAGATTCGGCGTGTTGAGGATATTACGCGTGACAGATGGACAGATGATGAAATGTCGCACAAACAGACCGACAGACGGACAGATGGTCATTGACAATCACATTGGATTAATCCATCCTCCCTTCCCCCGAGCTCATCACGGAGGAATATTATGACTCAGAGGTCAGAACTACAAATCCGACAGGTTGATGCGGTGCGTTCGCGGCCACAATGATAATCAGTAACCACCAGAGACATGTAGATTTATTCTGAAACTCTATGGAGCGTTTTTATCTGAGCTGAATGTTATTTGTTCCAATCAGCAGTGCATGTGCAGCTATACGAGGCCTCCACTCAGGCTGACTCTTCATCGAGCCAGAGCGTAGACAATCCAATAGCACTCATCTCTTCCTCTTATCTGTGCCATACATTTCACTCACAGGTTGTGAAGTGCATTTCCATCGCCGTGATGAGTAACATTCTATCACAGAGGTCCTTCTCCTGACACCCGGAGACTTCAAACACCTCAGAGGTATAAGAGCCCGTGTGACAGCTCTCAACAGAAGATAGTGACACCGCAGCCAAACACAAACAGTGTGCTGCACTCATGCAGAGAATCGCATTGATTAATCCAAAAGCAAATTGATTGGTTTATAAATGCGTCGGCATTTCACAAGCTCTTTGGAAAAATGTACCAAAAAAAACTTTCTGTATTTCAAACAATCATCACAAAGTTTTTATTTTTAGTTTAAATGTGTTAAACATGACTGGACAAAAATAAATAAAATGGCATGTAAAATTGGAACGAATGTCTCCTGAAGTCAGCCTCTGCATGCTGAGCGTCAGCCTCTGGTACGTCTACATGCTGGAGGTAAACGGCGTCCTGGGCAGCAGCTCTGTAAACTGTTATTGAGTGTGAAATGTGGACCGTATGCAGCAGATAGAATTAAAATCCCAGTAAATACAGGGATCAGCAGCATGCATTTTGGTTAGCTTGTGCTAAGTAGTGGGTGCTTCTGTATGTGTTGAGACAGGGATCGAGTGCAGCCTGTGCAATGAGAGAGCTCCCAGAGAGTCGGGGGTTTATCTGTTTATACACAGAAACCAACAGAAGTGCAGGTTTGGAGGAGAGCAACCGGCCCATCTGCTTTGAGTCTGTTTGTGATGAGGTTGCAGAAGAACTGAGGGGAAGTTAAAGTTAAAACATGGGCTTCAAACCATAGACTGTATAAAATGCATGGCAACATATGACATCACATGAAGGCTACAGTTTAGATGATGGAGATCTCTATCTGAGATGAGACGGTGGAGCTGGAACGGAGCTCGGGGGGGTTGATACAGGACTCCTCGGCCATTGACAGATAGGGCTCTCTGAGCTTGTGATCATAATGTTATGTCCTAGAATGTCCCAGACATATTATTGGGGACTGTTTGGCCTTGGTGGACCGGGTGCATCGTCCACGTCAGTTAAAAACTCTTCCTCGGCAATTTGGCCGTCATGAGTAAATATCTTCATCCCTGAGCTGGCTGATAAAAATAAAAAAAGAAACAACAGCCTAAAGGTGCTGTTTTCATGGTCTGACGTTGTTTTAATGGGAACTGTGAGGTAGAAGCTGTTGAATGAGATCATTGATGTAGGTAAACCAGAAGATGTGATCAAATAGCCCTGATCTCTGAAACCACTACAGACAGTGCAGGAGGAAAGAATAATACAACAAGCAGCTGGTGAGTCGACGGCTCGTCAACACATGACATTTAAATGTGTATAAATCCAGTCACATCTGTGGTTGACACATCATCACTTTGCACAACATGAGTTTATTGTAGGTATGACTCACACAAGAGGACGTAACACAAGCCTCAAATCAACAGTTACTGAACGTTTGACCAGCGGGCCGGACGGTGTGAGTGTCAACAGGGACGTCAGGCCAAAGCACAACAACATCCAGCAGGATATCAAGTTTTCAGAGGGATGATGTTCCCTGATTGATAATTAATAACTGGTGTGTGTCGAAATCAAAGACACACTCAGTCTAGTCATCATAGTTAGTACAACTCAGCCTGCAGGATAATTTGTCTTCTGTGGCTTTGGGGAGGGACTTCTAATGAAAATACACACGTTGATGACGTCATCGCGTTTTTCAAATGTATTTCACAGGAAAGTCTTATCTCTTAAGTGGTTGCACGGAAGTTTGGAAGAAGCTGCTCTTGAATTTCACTGTAGGATTCAGAGTAGAGACTGAAGTCAGGAGTACCGCTTTAAGTTATTGGACTTAAAGAGAAGGTAAGCAAGACAGCCAGGAGCGAGATAACGGACCATCACACTGACCACAAGCAGCATGTGCAGACTGCACATAAAGTAGAGGAGACAGAACATCACGGGCTTCTGTCCCAACGTATATTTACTCTGCACTTTGTGTTTGTTTTGGTTTCAAATGCCAGTTGCGCAGCAGTTCAGGGTTTTAGGGCCCGGCCTCCTTACACCTACGTACTAGTGGATCCAGGAGCTGCACCACCGTGTGAAAACAGAGAACAAAGACACCTCGATTTCTTACACACTTCAGCCAGAATTAGCAAGTAACTCTGCATTTCACGATTGATGGCACACCTGATAAAAGGGAAAGAGTAGATGCAACCTCTCCTAACTTTCTCTTTGAGCACAGTCAAGTGCTCCGACAGCGACCTTATATGCAAACGCAGTGTATGGTGCACCTTAAACACACACCAGGGTTCACCTCCTCCATTGTGAGATTAACAACCTACGATATAGCACGATGTAGCTTCAGCTGGAGGAGCGTTAATGTTCTCTCATCCAGCTGCGCTCCTTTACTGCACACTGTGTTTTAACTTCACTTTCATTATGGGTGCATTCACACATGGGTTCGCTCACACACACACACACACACACACACACACACACACACACACACACACGCACACGCACTCGCACACAAACAAACAAGGACAAAAAGTACCCAACATGTAAATTCCTGTGTGTTTGTGCAGCAGCTGCTCTGGAGGTTATGCAACCTCAACATATCAAATTAAGATTGACATGGTATAGCACACCGAAAGCCGTCGTGCCCCAAAGATCAGAAAAATTGCAAAGTTCAAGCGAGTTGCAGTAAACAAACTGAAGATTGTGTCCTTGAAACACAGGTTCCTCAAGTGCTGTTGGCCTCTGCACTGCTGGTTCATTCCTGTCTAACGAGACTGAATAGCACGAAACCTCTGAATGCTCTGGAAAATCAAAAAGCATCCACCAGTTCCACGGGAAGAATGTCTCCCCTCTTCCATTTACTTGAGACGAACGCTCTCACGGTTTTCTTGCCAAAGCCGCCAAAGAGCGTTAATGATCGTTATCTCAAAATGGCTTAAATGCTCCGCCAAGGCGGTTGAGCACACAGAACACATACATGCACACAAACACAGAGGTAGAGGCGTTTTCAGCAGCGAGGAGAAAGCGTTTCCTCCCATGGCCCCGGGCCTTGGGTTCAGCAGTCCAGAGTGTGGCAGGCAGGCTGGGTTTCACACCCCTCTGCTGGGCAGGATGAACCTCCGGTGAACTCTCCTGCGGTGAAGGCAGACAGGGAATGAATGACTGTTTGACTGATGGAGTGACCCCTCCACCTGCAGCAGCCAGCGTCGGTGGATGCAGCACGTACTCTGTGTCCTGTACAGATAAACAAACTGCGGCTGCTTCAGTTATTCATCCGAGGCACCTTGAATACACAAGATGACGTAATGTCCTGCTTGCAATATTTCTTAGAAACTTGAGAGCTACTTCCTTTCCACAGAAACACAGCACGTTACAACAAGTAAACTGAATATGGATGAGAAATAAAGCCCCGCCCCCTTTATGATGACTCCATAGACCAATTGTGACGCAACTGCCATTAATGCCGCGGCCTCTCTGATTGGTCCACAAAACACAGCATCATGATTGGTCCAGGTGTCGTCCCACCTAAGAGGATAGCATGTTGTCACATGTACATTATCCTCTCCTCTGGTCTCCTCTCCTCTCCTCTCTTCTCCTCTCCTCTCCTCTCCTCTCCTCTCCTCTCCTCTCCCCTCCCCCCCCCCCCCCCCCCCTCCCCCCCCCCCCCCCCCCCCCCCCCTCCCCCCCCCCCCCTCCCCCCCCCCCCCCCCCCCCCCTCCCCTCTCC
>CAAKHC010008959.1:0-19441 GCA_901007825.1 Macroramphosus scolopax | reverse complement strand
TGTGTGTGTGTGTGTGTGTGTGTGTGTGTGTGTGTGTGTGTGTGTGTGTGTGTGTGTGTGTGTGTGGTTGCGTGTGTGTGTGTGTGTGTGTTTGTATGTATTTGTGTGTGTGTGGTTGCATGTGTGTGTGTGTGTGTGTGGTTGCATGTGTGTGTGTGTGTGTGTGTGTGTGTGTGTGTGTGTGTGTGTGTGTGTGTGTGTGTGTGTGTGTGTGTGGGTGTGTGTGTGTGTGTGTGTGTGTGTGTGTGTGTGTGTGTGTGTGATTGCGTATTGCGACAAGACTGACCCATTTGAATCTTCATACAGGCGCTCAACAATGCATTCCTGAAACTAGTTCAACATGTAGGCTAAGCTGCGTATAGTATTGTCACACAGCAGTCTGAGGTGATGGAATGTTGTTGAGGCCGGGGTCCAAGGGCATGCTGGGAACTCATGAAGTGACTCTTAAAGACAAAAGCCAACGGAAAAAGTATTGTTGTATATAAGTTCTTGAAAGGCAGGTGGGGTCATAATGTCAAACACCACCGAATGCTGAAAGGTGTGTTGGAGGCCACAGATTCTGCTGCTGCGTTCTCCTGCTGGGCTGAAAGACAGAGCCATGTCTTTATTCTTTGTCATTTCAAAGCATTTTATGCCTAAACTGTATCCTGACAAAAGCAGGTGTGTGAAAGAGAGAGAGACAGAGAGAGAGAGAGAGAGAGAGAGAGAGAGAGAGAGAGAGAGAGAGAGAGAATGGAAATAAAGATGCAAACAGACTGAGGAGAGAAAAACAGAAAGGGAGGGAGAGACAGAGAAGCAAACAGAGTGAGACGGAGTGAAGTAGAGGGAGGATTGCTTCTTTCTCTGGATGCCAGCAGCATCAGCATCAGCTCCAATCCGGACTAGAGGTGACTGGGGCTGGGGGTGGAGGTGTGTTGCGCGTGTGGCGGAGAGACTGCGGGAGAAGAGAGACTCCCTCTCTGCGCCACTCTGACCTCTGTCCGCAGCGTCCCTCTCCTCCTTCCCCCTGGACAAGGCATCTGGCATAGTGAGATGTGAAGAAGCTTGAAGTATGGCATGTAAAGATGGTTTCTGCCAAGAAGAAGGAGATGTTGACAGCGATGCGCCCCGCTTGTATCCGGACTCTCTTCTACTTTTTGTGTTTGGCGACTTGGTGAGTCCCACAGTGTCTCTATCCGTGGTGCTGAAACCTCCTGCCCGGAGCTTTTAACCCCTTTTACCACACTGAAGTTCTGCTATCCTCATTCTTCTGTCTTTCTAGTGTAAAGAAAATCACAGGACAGACAAGGAAAGATGAGAGGATCTATCCGGAGAATTTCACTCGCATTTTGGACCGACTTCTGGACGGCTATGACAACCGACTGCGACCTGGATTCGGGGGTATGTGGACATCTGAGGGTGTTTGTGCAGACACATTTCCATATCAAAACGACTTCTCCAAAACTATACATAGAAGTTAACTTTATATTTATGTTTACATTGTTGTACCATACGAGGGTTCCACGTGCAATAAAGTGCTGTAAACTCTTATAAATCCTTCACAGATGCCCGCAGTAATCCGAAAGAAATTAATCTCTGAATGAGATGGAGGAAAGCGAAAACTTAATTTTCTTGTAACCTTTTAAGGCTTAGGAAGTCAAACATGTTCATAAAGTTAGATCCAGTATACGAAGTCATTTTTTATTTATTAAGCCGAAAATCCCATATTTGTCCGCTAAATGAACTTTCAACAGCACTTTGGTGTTTCGTTGGTTTTGTACAAATTACAGCAACATCCTGATTTCTCACGAGCTCTGTGTGTGGTTGGCTTTGCATGAGATGTCGTGTGACTTGGCGGACGGGTTCGTCCGCGGCCCACGCGGTGTTAGCTCGTGTTTCCGACCTGATCCTGTAAGCCTGCCGCCACCGTGGCCCCGCGAACACGAGCCTCGAGCCTCGAGCCTCGAAGCTCGCACGTTTAAGCGAAGTTACATAATCGCGTTGCGGGACAAACGCTTAATGCACAGTTCAAGTGCTAAAAGTGCGGATTTGTTTCTCAAACCTCATCGCATCGCAGCCTGTCCTCATCGCACAGTCATACTTATCCCTGTTCTTGCAAACAACACAGACCCTGACATTCATTCGCTTAGAGAAAAAAATCAAACAGGATTATGTTTAACATCTTTTAAGCTATTTCCTGCTTCCATTATGCACCGACTGCTGGGCTCTGGATTAGATAAGCTTGTATGTCGTTTTGGTTGATCCTGATGGGCTGAAGGCCTGAAGAAAGTGTTTACACTTTGCAAAACATGAAGTGTGAATAAGTCTGGTCTGGGAGGCTGGATTGTGACATGGGCGGATTTAAAAGAGGAAGCATGTTAATTGTTCCACTTGTCGTCTGTGTCATTGTGTCATCAGGTCCTGTGACTGAGGTCAAGACAGACATTTATGTGACAAGTTTTGGGCCTGTGTCAGATGTTGAAATGGTATGTACCCTGACCTTAATCACTCAAGTTGATTAGTACATTGCATCGCCATGTCAGAACTTTTCATCAGTGCAGAAGATGTCAAACCCAAACACACTCTTGCTACTTGAAATGTGTGGAAAACAAAATGTTTGGCCAATGTTTGGCCCGTGACCTGTTTTTGTCAACCCTCCTGTGTCAGGAGTACACAATGGACGTGTTCTTTCGGCAGACGTGGGTGGACCGCAGGTTGATGTACGAGGGTCCCATAGAGATTTTGAGGCTGAACAACTTGATGGTTACCAAAGTTTGGACACCGGACACTTTCTTCAGGAACGGAAAGAAGTCCGTGGCTCATAACATGACGGCGCCCAACAAACTCTTCCGCATCATGAAGAATGGAACCATTCTCTACACCATGAGGTGCTGCGCTTACCTTCACCCTTTATTTACCTTAAAACAACAGTCAAATAACTGCTCATTCGCCTTTTTAATGGAAATGGACAGTAGAAGTAAATCAACGATATGAAGATGTAGTTCTAAAATGTTAGATGTTTGTATGCTAAGTGCTACGTGGATGCTAACTCATCAGAATTCTTTGTGTGTTTATTCGTTTCTTGACTGTCTCTTTCCTCTGCACTGCAACAGATTGACTATTAGTGCACAATGTCCCATGAAGCTTGTGGACTTCCCCATGGATGGACATGCATGTCCCCTCAAGTTTGGAAGCTGTAAGTTCTGCGTGTGTGTGTTAACCAATCAAAACATGGAAACTCTTCTGAACCTTAATCATAGTTACATTAAGTGTAACAGTTGTGCATGTTTCAGTGTCACAAACCTTAATGTTTGTGAGTGTTATCGAGGATCCAAGGACAGATGGTTTCCCACTGGACAGATTATTGAGCCCATTGAGGCATTGTGATTCGGGATTTTGGACAATACAAATTTAATTTAATTGAACTTGAAGCCTCTTCAACGCTGCAGTGTGCAGTTTGTGCCACACCAACCAAGATTGATTTGTGTGTAAAGTGGGAAATACGTCCAGGAATTTAAGCCCATTATGAGGAGAAAGATGTTTCAGCATATTGCTGGCTTTCCTGTCTTACTTGAAATGCTAATTTTACAGAAATTACAAAACAGCAAGGTGGCATCTTTGTTCATGAAATGAAGCCACGCTTTGAACTGTTTCTTTTCCGCCGTGACCATTCTCGTCGCAAGTTCCCATTAGAGTAGGAGCAGGAAGCTGACGTCAGGAAAAAACATGCTAGTGTTGATAAAAGGAATTGATAAGGTTAGAGGACCGGATTATTTGGAGTATTTACAATCTTGATTTCCACCACTAATCCAGGATACAAGTAGTTTGACATTGTAGGGGGATTCTCTTCGTACAGTTTTATGTCTGTTTGGTAAATATGAAGCAACCACCAGCTACTGGTTAGCTTAGCTTAGCCCAACGACTGGAAACAGGGACAAACAGCTACCCGGGTTCTGTCCGAAATACATCCACCTACCAGACCAACCTGAAAACCCTAAACCTTTAAAAAACTAAATAGATTTTGTTTGCTTAATACATAACATAGGCTGTAGGCTTTAGGCTGGAACTGCCTCGTCTCAAGAAAGTAAATAAGAAGACAAACTCCAAATGATCTTGATCAACATTATTGTCTCACTTGTTTTCAGCTGCTATTTCATGATTGAATGCGACATGTAGTGTCTCTTAAAGACTTTTTAATTGAGGAAGGTAAGGGGGTCAGTCACAAATCAAATAGTTTGCTTGATCAGACCGAAAGAAAAGAAATCATAAAAGCTTGATCGCATGTCTGTTCTCGACCTGCCACTGAAATGGATTCTTTGCTGAAAACGAGTGCTGAGGAACTGAGCATTTTGTGAGATATAAAGACTGCAAATACTAAATAATGAAGTATTTCATTGTTGCATTGAGCTGTGAACAATGAAGCCCTAACTCAGCATCAGTGTTTATCGTGGGCCCACTGGTCAGCAGAAATGGCTTATCTCAAATAAAGTAGTTACTCAAATAGAGCTGCTCATTCTTATCTGAGACAAGCAGCAATTTGAAGATTACATCTCCAGAGAAAGGGAAGCAAAGGAGGACGAGTTTTCCTTTGCACCCGCCCGGTCTGCTGTCAATTACCCGGCATGATGACATTGTGGAGGACAAATTCACATTCCTCAGTTATTGTCGTCCGTCTGCCCCCTCATCCTCCTCTTTTCACCATCCTGCTCTGCTGCTGCTGGCCTCCAGTCAGGAGAAAGCCACCATGGATCTGATGTGGCCTGAAGCAAAGGAAAGGTCAGAATCCCTTCCTCTGCCTCAGGATAGCGCAGACCTATGCAGCTATTTCCATAGCTGGTGTGTGTGTGTGTGTGTGTGTGTGTGTGTGTGTGTGTGTGTGTGTGTGTGTGTGTGTGCTTGTGTGCGTGTAAGTGTGCTAATTTTTTCTCTCTGTCTGCTCTGACTTCATTTTTCCTTCAACACCCCTTCTCCCTCTCCTTTTCTGTTTCTCCATCTGGACTTGTGTGTTCCACTCCATGACACACCAGTGTCATTTCGCTTTGGCAGCACAGTTGGTGTGGAGTCCCACAGGGAGTGGCAGGCAAAGACAGCTGTCATTTTGTTGTGCATCTATCAAGTGGCCAACCTCGCCAGACACACAAAACTCAGATGAGGGAACAACGGGGGATTAAATGACTTCTGATTATGGTTTTGCAGAGAATATCCCCAAGTCAGACACACCGCAGAGAATTTATTTCACTGTGTGATGGAGATTTCAATAACTTTTAAATAAAATAATTAATATCATACAACCGACAACCAAAAGTCTGTAAAACCTGCACTGCGATCTTGTACAGAACTACAAATTAAAAGAAATAAATCGCTGAGAAACGATGAACACATATTAGTTTGGATCACAAACATCAGTGGGAGCAGGAGGTGCAGCACCACCCACCACATTCTGATGGGTAAAACCTAGAAGGATGTTTCTGTGTTTTTCAACCTGGGCTTTATTCTCTGACACGTTGGAGTCAAAATGATTGGAATCAGTCAAACGTAGGGCAGGAACAATAGCCGTCATTGTTGTTCAAATCTGTCAATTAAAAGTGCTTATTCTTGCCCCTGACATGCTCAGATTGTTAATCAGTATCTGGCAGCATCACAAACTTCATCCTTACAAAAATAGACCCTTTTGTTTGCGTTTGGCTCCTTCTGTCTCTGTTGAAACGTCCCTTCAGTGGTGTTTTATATGGAGAACCAGCCGACGGCAAATGATGTTCGCAGCATCTCATTGAATAACTGAAATCATAGTTCATTGCCAGAAAGTATCTCTTAGAAATCATCTGGTTTATGGAATCGTTGTTTGCTATTGTTTGTGTTTGCTGTCGTCCTGTTGTGCTTTCATGTGTACTGTCGCTGATGCAGGTCGCCCCGCTAGCTTCAGCTGACAACATCAGCAGGTCTGTTCTGGCTGGTGGTTGTCATCCAGGCTAACATGATGGTCTGTGCCGCGCAGTTGTAGCACAATTAACCAAAACTGCAGCTTGTCTCGTTCCCTTATAGTTAGTCTGTGACAGCTTGTGTGGTGCGGTGCCTCGTTTTGTTTATTTTTCCCGTCTTTGGAGTAACGCTAATCTGTTTCTGTGATATTATCTCAACTGCTTAAACCATCCCCGGAGGGCAAGTCTCACAAACCCACATGCAGCAACTCAGCTCCTGGGAGATTTTGGACTTCACACACTTGTATCTCTGTTGGATACTTTGTATGATGTTGCCAGACATTGATAATAACAAACTGAGCCTGTCAAAAACAAGCAGTGACATTAACAGGGACATTTTGCCCTGTCGGATTATGTTGCAGCCATTTGGAGGATAAGTGTTGTTGCTCATTTAGGACCAAGACCTTTCATTTTGGTCTCTTCTAATAATTAATAATTAATAATAATAATTAAGAAACATTAGAAACATAGAAAAACAGGGTTGAACAATACCATACGTTTTCTCTAAGTTCCCCAAAGAACCCTTAAGTCTCCGAAAATGTTATTACTCACCAACAAATAACTGATAAAAACAAAGCACCTTTATCCTTGGAAGAACCACGTAAACTACGTATATGAAGAACTATCAAGTAAACAAGAGTCAATTGGTGATGGTTGCAAACCATTATTGTATATAAATACACACACCTAAAAAAGAACTTGAACGCCCCCTTTGAAGGCCCGGCTGTCATGCAAACACGTTACACACACAAAATACACACTGAACACCATTTATATGTGTTGCCGTTCGCTGTAAATGACTCACGTTGGACGGTCTTCCCTCTGCCCTCAGATGCTTATCCCAAAACAGAGATGATCTATACTTGGACCAAAGGGCCTCAGCATTCAGTGGAGGTCCCGCCTGAGTCGTCCAGCCTCGTTCAGTATGATCTCATTGGCCAGACAGTCTCCAGTGAAACCATTAAATCCATCACAGGTGAGACTCGCTGCTAATTCTTGCACAATTTTGAGTTACAATCACCCTGAATGTTTCATATGATGGATATCATTTACAAAAATACAAATCTTTTATGGAAAGAAAATCTGTTCAGTTGTCTTTGTGTATATATCTTTATACAGTATATACATATATTGATATGTATTTATGGTATTGGTCAAAACTGGTAGACCTGCTCAATCTGCACTAATAGATTACTTGACAAATATTGCACAGATGTAGCCTGGGTGGTAAATACGGGATTTGGAGCGCACACTTTTGCACAGACATGAGAGGCAGTCGAAAGGCCATGTCAGCTTCCTCTTCAAATCAGGCACCGTAAACATCTTGAGTTCAGACACTTTCAGTCCCCATAAATATTGAAAGAAGGATTTTAGCGGCTGACGGTCGAAGGTGATGGCATGTGTCCATCTAGGTGAATGTGCATCTAAAATGTGCATAAAACCGATCGTCAGACTACAGCTGTATTAACTGAAATCTTTAAATGCTTTGTTACTCAAAGTAATTCCCTTCTTTTGATCCTCCAGGTGAATATGTGGTGATGACGGTCTACTTCCACTTGAAACGTAAAATGGGCTACTTCATGATTCAGACATACATCCCCTGCATCATGACAGTAATCCTCTCCCAAGTGTCCTTCTGGATAAATAAGGAATCCGTCCCGGCACGCACAGTATTCGGTATGTATACCTCACACATTCCTCACGTTGTGCAGCCTTTCTACTCTCTGTTTATGTGCCAACACAGTAATCAGGCGGGTTGTGTCTCAACAACAAGTTATTGTTACGGTTTGCTGCAGCCGTTCTCTTGTTTCAGTAGAAGACGTTCTTACTTTACTTTACCATATGAAGAATATAATATTTATCTGACATATCCAACATTTTTATGAAATTTGGGCAATTTGTTTCATTATTCAACATTTGTACTTTATGCTTGCTTTTAGTTTTCGGGCTGTGACCCACTTACGCTCTTGGTTCCCCTAGTGCAAAGTTTGGGGCCTCTGTCTAAAAATAAAAGGACGTGTCTGTCTGTCCGTATGAGACGCTCAAACTAGACCAGTGTGGCTGGGCTCACTGCTGTTGATGGAAAGTCAATAACGGCACTGATAGTTGTTTTGCACCTAAAAAGTAATTCAGATAGATGTATTTTTCAGGAGGTAGTTGAATCCGATCACCAGAAGTTATTAGATTAAAAAGATGGTAAACTCACTCAGTATTAACTCACTCAGTGTGTAAATGTAAATATATTACACCTTATGATGCATTGAGTTTTGAGCTGCATTAAGTATTTATTAATGGACTTCCAGTTTTAAAACTCCAGCAGCTGTAAGGTTTTCTTTCACAACGTGGAAACTGAAAATGATAACTTGTTAATGGTGTATCACTTATTTTTATCGGGGATCTTAATTCTGTAAAACAGGCGTGGTTTCGACAGTCAACATACCGAATCATGTGATGAACAAACCTCATGGTGATGTTGATGTCACAGGCTGCGGTGTCATCGGTTTCCGTTCAGGTAGAAACGTCTCTCTCTGGGGTGTGATAAAGCATTCGAGGACCAGTCAGTCCTGCTCTCCTGCAGTGGCCGGTGTGTGTGACAGTCCGGCTGCACTGCCCCCACCTCCCCGACACAAACTGTTACAGAGACGTCACAGCAGCACGACTATTGCTGCGTTAGTGGAGTCTTTGAGGCAGTTTGATTCTCGTGAGTGTTGCCTATTATCTAAGTTAAATGAGCTCATTCCACTCGACCGGAATAGTTTGACATGTTGGGAAATATTCCTTCTCTCCTAGAGAGTTGTGTTTGTGAATTATGTACAGAGCTAGAGCCAGAAGGTGAGCCTGGGAAGCCTGTTCTCATCCAAGTTTGTCAAATACATACTTTATCACCGCCCCCAGGTTTGATCCCGACGCACAGGGCCCCCTTTGCTCTCCTGCTTCAAAGACCAGTGTTTGTTGGTCTCTGGCTGTATCTTCACATCAAAAGCCGAGCATGTCCTACACTGACTTCAACGGGTTAACAGTGGAGTTATTTGAAAGCTTGCTGCATCTCACACAGTCAGAGGTTGACTTCCACGTCAGTATAAGAAGTGAGGAAGCCAAGTATCACTATCTGACAGAGAACGTGTTGGGTTGACTGATAGTGATTCTTGTCAATAAATAATAAATAGTACACACTGTTACTTTCACATGCTTTTATATATACACACAATACATCAATCGACTCCTTCAGTTTTTGCTTATGTTCACAGCTTCACATTCGGGGTTAATATCCTCAGTCTCGGGCCTCAAGCCGCAGTTCACCTATCAATGTCATTCCCCTGCGTTTGATTGACAGGTAATTATACGGCGGTCACGTCCGGGCACAGGGAATGACTTTATGTTGGGGAAGGACTCTGCAGCAGCAATTGTTCCAGATCGCCAACTTAAAGGAGATTTTTTTTTTCTTCTCAAATCCCAATATTGCTTTTAGCTAATGATAATAAGAAGGACGAGTGGTGAGCTATAGGCTTCTACTGTATCCTGCTGTTCCTGGAGGAGACAATCATGACCTTGCTTACGACGTTGTCTTGAGTTGGACTGAGATGGACTCATTCATTGTGTCTTGTAGCTCTGTGTTGTTTGGGGTCATCGTGTCCGTAGCGAGAGTCCTCTTATGATAGTTATGATATACACTGTGGGCATTCTGGAGGGCAATTTAAACGTTTTATATTCAGTTGGTTGAGTTCCCAGTAGAACAGGAAACTTGTTCATCTGAAGGCTACAGGAGTCTCTTCTTTGGAAGCCAGACGGTGTCGTTTTGATGGACCGCAGGTGCCATGACAGCTATTTACAGTGAACCTCCGTCGAGATTTCCACTCATGAGCAGCTATTTTTTTTGTGTGATTCTGTTGAAAGCGGACACTTAGGGGCGCAGACCTCCACCTATGCTTATATAAATGGATCTGCCCCAAAATAAAGAAGAGATAAACCTTGGGCAATGTTACAGACCTGCACGAAGTCAGGTGGAAATCGGCCCAGTGGTTTCTGTACACTCCCGCTGACAGCCGGACCGACAGACAAAAACACAACCTCTTCGGAGGAGGTCATTAGGATGTTGCTTCACAGCTGCTGAATGTGTAAAGAGGCAACAGGTTGTTATCCTATTAACCACTTTATTAGCAGGTAATGTGACATGTGGCCAAGTAAAGCTGTTAATGCAGGTGTGAACACTGTGGTTCTCCTCTCCGGCTGCACAGAGCCAAATGTATCGCAGTCATTATCGTCCTTCATTCAGTTAATGAAATATGCTAATGAGAGAAACATAACAGTGCACGGGCTATTGAACACTGTGCAAATGATCTTTATTACCATTTATTTGGCAGTGACACGAAGAGCACTGTAAGAGATGGTGTTTGACGCCATGAACGCTGAAACACTTGGTTGGTGGTGTTTCTATTTGCAGACATAAATCATAGAGCTGGTGTACTTGCTTTACTTTAAATAATATTAATTTAAATTAAACTAAATAATCTTAGATATGATTCATTCAAAAAAAAAAAAATCTTTTTTTTAGATGGAACTTAAAATTAATATAAATGGTCTGAATCCTCACTTTGTTCATAAGCTAATATTGTTTTCTGTTTCTGTTCAATGAAGGCATCACCACGGTCCTGACCATGACGACACTTAGTATCAGCGCCCGCCACTCCCTCCCCAAGGTCTCATACGCCACTGCAATGGACTGGTTCATCGCTGTCTGCTTCGCCTTTGTCTTCTCTGCCCTCATTGAGTTTGCCGCTGTCAACTACTTCACCAATGCACAGATCGAGCGAGCCAAAAAGAAGCCAGCCAAATGTCCCCCTGTGCCCCAAACAACGCCTGTCAAGGTCAAGGACACAGACGAAGTGCTGCAGGTGATTTTTGTTTATCTCAAAGTAGCCATGGCAAATTATCTGATAGCACTTCACTTCAAGGAGCACTTACACAGCATGTCCTGTATTATGTGCTACGTTTGAATGACCTGAAGTGGGCCTGCCGGAGGATCAGCCGCTGTGCTGCAGCTCGTAAGAGCTGAGAGGAGCTGAAATGTAGGGAGAACAGCAAAGTCAGGATGTGAGTTCAGTTTAGCAAGCAAGCGCTTCCTTGTCGCTCATGTGGTTCGGCCTCAGAAGGTCATGACCTGGCTGTGTTATTTGAACAGATTATGGATATAGCGTGTCATTAATTCCAGCAATTGTTCTGGTACAACCCAGGAGACAACAGGTCTTAACAAGGAATCCTTTCAGCTAGATTCCACATTTAGTTGCTTTACATGTAGACAGCACAGATGTTTGGAGGTGAATGACAGGTTGAATTTCAATAAAAGGGTGAATGATGGTCTTGCTGCTATTTCTATGACAGCAGTTGAAATAATTCACACCGGGGTGGCTGACATGTGGATTGAATCCGTGTTCATGAATATTAAAGTCTTAAAGCTCTGCTCAGATATGATGAGCGTGTTATAGATCATTTTTCATGTGATGGTAATAATGGTAATTATGGTTTTGTATAAACATGTTTATTAATGGGACGGCTGTGACAAAGAGGGAGAGGTGCATACTTCTTCCAGTAGATCTTCTTCTAAAGGGACTAAAGTAAATAGATATTTCTACTGTTAACTGATCAGAGAGGCTGACATAACACACCAATGCATATGTCAGTTCTACACTTATTACTTTAAGTTGCCCCCTCCAGTCCAAATCCCGGTTCGGCGTAATCATGCCTGAATGCAGTATAGTGACAACGGCACTACAGTGGATTAGTAGGTTGCCAAGGCAACACAGCCCAAGTACATCTGTATAGGTTTCAGAGAGGCTCTGACACTGGGGAAAAATTAATACTCTTTCCCTCGAGAGCAGGTCCTGTTGACGCTACCAAAGGGCCTGGCATGAGGGTCATGGTGTGAGGATGGATACAGATTCACAGCGTTTTACATCCTAAATGATGGAAATCAAGCACCAACACCAGCACAGACGCCCCTCCTCTGCTGCACGTAGTACACAATAACATTTGATGCTTTCGGTTTCAGGGAGGGGGTTGGATTATTCTTGCAAATGCTTTAGCACCAACATCACACTCTGCCTGCTTGAAAACATCAGCTCTCAAAGGATAAGCTCCTTTGACACCACACTGCATTACCGCCCCATAGACTACCACCTACTTTCTGTCTTAAGCTTGTTTGAAATGAGTGAAATCCTTGGTAAGTGACGTCTGTATTGCACACATTCCAGATGAAGGCCATCTGTGTCAGGGGGGGCTGTAATCTGATCAATATGACAAGGTTTACGTTGCCAGGCCCTGCTCAGAAAATAAAACCTCTTCCGGAAGGCTGCAAGCTCAATAGTAGGTTTAAAACGGCCTTGCTATGAAATAGAGATGATTTGATTCTGGAATTCTGATGCTGATTTCACCATCAAAAATTTGAAAATGTGATATTGACAGATATCCCTTGTTTTTGTTATGAAAGGATTGTGATGAAGATATGTCAGTGTTGTCATTTGGGATGTTATTTAGTGGAGTTGCAGTTTCTAAATGACCTCATCTTCTTGCTTTCTGCACCTGTCCCCCTTCACACTCTCAAACTGCACGTATGCAGTCTGTGCATTTCAATAAGTCCTTTGAGAACGTTGGGTCTTTACAGAGCGAGAGAGAGCTGCTGACATTAGCTTGAACTCTGATGTTGGCTAATGATATGCTGTCCCTTCGGCTTTGGCCCGTTCTGTCATTGTAATTCTGTCATAATTTTTTGTGTTTTGCAGCTAAACCCTGATAGCAACGGCAACCTGAGAAAGCGGATGCATTATATTTCCCACCAAGAGTCGAGCTGTCAGCAGAGAGCCCAGTCCTCCATCAACATTTCAGGCGTCGGAAGAGCCAGACCGCTGCGACCTTTAGCCAGTGGAGCCAACGGCAGCTCATCCACCCTCTCCCGCTCCAGCCCCAAATCTGAGAGCCTGCTCAGCGTGGCCTCTTCCTCTACACAGCTGGTGACAAACATGCCCCAGGCTGCAGCCTCCACACCAGACGTGATGGCGGGGACGCCGTGCAAGCAGAACACCACCTCCGGGTCTCTGCAGCAGCTGCTGGGGCCCAAACTGGAGCGTATCCAGTTAATGGGGAACAAACTGGAGCTAAAGCAGACGCCGTGCTCCCAGCCCACCACTGCTGGTATGGGAGGAACCAGCAAAATTGACAAGTATGCACGGATTCTATTCCCAGTGTCCTTTGGGGCATTTAACATGGTCTACTGGGTAGTTTACTTATCAAAGGACACAATGGTGGCTAAGGGTGGCTAGACTCTGCTCTGTCAACAACAGGGAAAAATCCTTCCTTTTAACAGATGGGAAGCAAATATGGATTAAGACAGATGACAAGAAATATCAGGAAATGGTTCAACAGACAGTGCTGGCAAAGCTCTTCCACATCCTGGAGAACACACACAGAACACGTTTATTTTTTTCTTAAGGTCCTCAAACAGCAAGCATGGGAAAAGATCACCAACATTAGAAGTATATGACTTTACGTAAGAACACCTGCACACTGGATTATGCTATTGCCCTCTCTACATGATGTTACGTCTGACTGTAAAGGTCTTCATCGGCTGCGACGGCCTGGTGATCGGTTTGGCCTGCAGACAAGATCAAGCAGGAGGTTTTTCATGTTCCTATTTTTGTAAAGTGCACCCGGCAAGATGTTTGGATGTGTGCACCACCTAAATGCACTGTGTCAACACTATGTAAATATATACATTGATAAGGATGAACAGATTTATATTTAATGATTACAGTGTATTTCCATGTGAACATCAAGACGCTGGTGCCTGCTGGGCTCCATGAAGGCTAGATGATGCAAAGATGAATTATCTAAGAGTAAAACAGGGCTGTGGTCGTGGTTTCCAGGGACTTTTAGTTTAGAGAGTCATTTGTATCAAATATCCCTGAATACTTGTCAGAAGATGGTCAAGTTCAAGTGGACTCGGTAGATTTCATTAGAGAGACAGTCCCCAAACCAGGACAAGTTTTGGCCAGGACCTTATCAGCGCGGAAAAGCCTCTTGTACAGTACTAATACTAACAAAGCATCTTTCTTATACAAGATAGATTAACTATATTTGGAAATACTGAAAGACTAAATATAACATTTGGGGATCAATTTGTCCAGAAAGTAGTAAAGTCAAGGTGTTAATTCATATAACAGTAGGATTTAAGCTTCTTTCCTGCCACAATGGGTTGCCAAGTAGTAAAGAGTGTGCACATGACTGCAGCATAGTCATAGCATGAACAAATAGTCAATAGCAAAAGAGCTACGTACATGCAGGATCGCTTCAGAGATAAAACTGTGAGTTGGTTGTTCTACTGGGGATATTGTGTCATGTACATCGGAGGAACGTGATCAACAACTGGGAATTATCTGGGAGCCACCTTTTTATAAAATGTCCGGCAGATTTGATGAAGAAGTAACCTGCTTTTCTCCAGTTCAGTTTTAACACACGCAACGTTATTTCACAGCATTTCATGGTTGGTAGGCCTCATATGTTTGACTGGAGCAGAGCCCGAACCACGTTGTTATTGGAGCCTGAACACATCGCACATATTCTGATTGTAGCTCTTTATTCATGGCTGAAGAGGAACTGAAATCAGGAGAGATTGCAAAGGAAATACAATGGAATATATAATAAATACAAATAAATAAGATACAAATACAAATATGCTTAATGTGTAATGATATCCAGCAGTATAATGCTTTCTTGATGGTAGGGGATGAGATTGGTTCTTAAGTATGGTCATGATTTTGGAACTCGTCCTCCTCTCGGCCACCTCCACAACAGAGTTGGGCTTCCTGACCAGCGAACATTGAACCGGGAAGTTCTGTTGATCTCTATAAAGCTTACGTAAAGTTATTTTTTGTTTTTTGTAAGGGAGCCCCAGTGTGAACTGGTTTGCACGAGTCAATTGATCGGCAAGCGTTCTGCGATTGACTGTAGCTGCATCTTCTGACGAGCAAGAAAACAATTCCTAACAAACGTCTGTCTGCAGCGAGGCCTGTGATCATATCAGGGATGCTCTGCAACAGAAAACATGCAAACAACGTAAACATCATTGCAATGACACCAGACCGACATTTCAGCAACAGAGACGAGATGTTGTCAGATCTCGTGAGACGGGTCTCCAAAAAATTAATTTCCCCCTTTTGTCATATATATGGCTTTTGAAAAATGGGTCCAATAGTTACTTCAGTGGCTATGAGGGGAGGTAATCTGTCATAATCTTAGCTCGTGCTCACTTGTCCCATTAGAGTGAATTACACTCTGGAGCTGCCGCTCGTTACTACGGGAAACACATGACTCAGATACAGAAAATTACATTTAACCAACATATCCAGCAAAAATTCAACATTATCATCTCATTGAACAGTTGAATAGAAAGTAACTTGATGTTTCACACAGAACATCTAACTATTCCTTAATTGGAACGTAATTGACCTCTCGATAGTAAAACACAGACGTCTTCCTCCTGTGAGTGAAACCTTTTTCCACCCAATGAATTTGTCTTCATATTAATGCAGATATTACCCAGAATAGTTTTTAGTTATAAAACAAAACCATTAGAAGTCGATCATGCTTCCTGTGCAATCGAGACCTTGTGGAGTTTCACAGTCTGGTAACCCCTGGAGGTGGAAGGAACGGAATGGCTGATAATTGAAACTTGGAATGTGTGAAGGCCGTCGTTACCCAAATATCACGCAGCATGAAACAGGAAAGTCGTGCTCTCTTTCCTCTGTTAATATTCTGGAGAGGCAAAACAGGTTGTCATTGAGTCGGAACGCTGTGGATGGAGTTACATTATCAGTGCTCGACAGTATTTAAAGTGGAAAGAAGACTTACAGTGGACTCGGTTGCTCTTTTACCTTCGTCAGACAGGAACAGAGAAGACTCATGTTGAAACATCTATGATCAGAATGATCAGAAGATGTTATTGAGAGTCAGGGCCGGTGTGCATGATACCAAAAATAGTTCAACGGGCCCCTGCACTAATTAAAAATAAAGACACGCTTGACAGTAAACGTGGAATATGCAAGAGGAACCCTCTGCCCTATAATCTGACTCATCCCTGAACTTCTAATGATGCTCGGCTCATAGAAAGTATTTTCTGGTGCTCTTCCAATATTTCGTGGAAATGTTAAAGGTCACTGGACAAGCTCGGCTCCTCAGTGCTCCTCTGCAGAAACAGATGTCAGTGTGTGTGTGGAGATTCAAGATGTAGTGTGTGCCTGGTTCCTTGCTCTGATAGCCATATCGTCCATCTTGTTGTGGTTGTTGGCCCTCGTTGATCTGTTAGTCTGGAAGGAGGTATGATGCTGCTGCAGCGGTGAGAGACATGCAGGCTGATGGACAGATCAAGAAGCCTGCTGCCACTCACCTCTCCAAACGCAGTCATGTGTGAAATTGATTTTGCTGTTATTACCTCCCTGTTGGTCGGTACTCGCTCCCTCTCACCATGTCAAAATATATCATCCTAAAAACACAGAACAGGAACTAATGAGCACACTGAACAACAGATTGATGTTCAGTGTTTATGTGGCTTCTCCTGCTCTAAATGTGGGCATGATTGATGGAGCTGCCGTGCTGTGGGTCCTCTTCAGAGGTGACCAACCATCTCTAGATGACCAACGGAAGGTTAAACATGATTTTCAAAGCTTATGATTTTAGGTTCAACAGCACCCTGAGACCATTTTAGATGTTTAAGAGGTTCATTTCTGTCTCGAACCTGAAGGTTGGTTAAAATGGGACATTCCTTGTTCCTGTCAGAGCACTTCAAAAGAAAACCATGGTGCCGCACTCCCTCTAGTGGCTCAACTAGCCCTTCTTTATTTTGAAACATAAAACACCCTCAAGAGGAGCAACAGACACGCAGACAGACACATACTTTGTGTGCAGTTCAAACAAAAATTACAGTAATGTAAATAAATGGCAAAATAATAACTAGACTGAAGGGTCATATGAAGGATATGATCAGGAGAATGTCAAGCAACTCCCAGGTGCACCCAGACACATATGACCTGAGCCACACGACCTCCTGTCACCATGGAAGAAGACGGACTCCACACACGCACGCACGCACGCACGCACACACGCACGCACGCACGCACGCACGCACGCACACACACACACACACACACACACGCCCTGGAGGATGAAGATATCCTAGCATAGGCCTGAAGAAAAAAAAAAAAAAAAGCTGAACTGTTGTCGCTCGCAGATCTCAATACATTTTCTCATTATTATATCAAACATTTTTCGGCCCTAAAACACACAGCCATTGGAATAGCTTCAAATACACATTACTGTATTACTTTTAGACATCAGTTCATGTACCCACCTCCTTTAGAGAACCACACATGCACAACATTCAGTCTCTGAAATCAGCCATAGAGTTATAACTTGTCAATCATCAACAACTGCGTGGCACATGAAATGATGAGCTACAATATAGAATCTGAATCTTAAGTTGACTTCTGACGGCTCAGTAAGCACAGACATCAGCTGTGACCCTGTAGACGTTAGCACATTGCTGATGTAGGTCTGCCTCCGCCTGCGAATTATAATTAGTCGACCTCTAGTCTACATAGATGCCGTTCCTTCGGGAGCTTTATGATCCAAAACTGACATGAGAGGGCTTCATATTCATGTTGAAACAGGAAGAAGCAGTTAATTGTTTCCTTCCGTATTGCGCACTTCTCATGCAGCTTCTGTCTTTGACTGGTTTCATATGTGATAGGAGCTCACTTAACCCGTTTGTTTGGGATGCTACAGGCTCCGATAATCAATTTGTCTGTCCGTAGTTGATCAGATGATACATTGTGATTTGAATTGTATTGTCAAGCACCAGTGCAAGTCACTGGAGGGTAACTAATCTTCCCAGTGAACAAGGAAGGAACACAAGCCCATCATTTGTTGAGTCACATCTATACACCGAAACTGAAGAGTCTCCATATCTTCATCTTTGCTGCTGGTGCATGTCTTTACTGGTGATGTGGCTGGCATGAAACCTCCCGTACTACTAACGGTACTGCAGCAATATTAAGACTAGATTAGATAAACCACACACAGAGAGAACGATACTGTTTACAAAAGAACTAATGCAGCACCAAATGACTCGTCTTTTCACCAATAAAAGGTTAATATCTAACATTTAATCCAACTCATCTGTGGGGTTTATCAGTACGAGTGGCCTTTGATAATCTTCTTTATAAACAGCAACAAGTTGCAGCTTTATGTGGAGACAACTAACATGGCAACTTACTTCCACCTGCCTATAAATATTTCGTATGAACCCATCTAGTCTGACAAATAATGACACAAATACAAGCAAATATATTCTTATTCAGAGGTTTATGGGTAAATTAAGGGAATTACAAATTATGTTAATTTTCTCTTTCATACAGAGTAATGTACAACGCAGAACCTCACAAAAAGAGTGAAGCTTTTGCAAATTAGATGCTCTAATTCTAAGAGGAAAAATGAATAGATTAAAGGTTTGACAAGTGGTGATAGTTTTTTTAATAGTAATCTAATTATTGTCTGAATGGTAGAATACTATTCAAATACAGAACTACGAACTCTGTCCATTCACCATCGCATGTTTGAGGGGTTAAACATGCTTAAAAGATCACGACACTTTCCAAATTTTATGAGTATAAAATACAAATGCTCAAAAATGACTCACTTGTTTCATTCATCAGTCGTTCAGTTTGACAGCTTCATGAAGGACAATCATGAACTCTTTATTCTTCTTGCACAAGTTACAACATGTGAGGAGACTTATTGTTACAGGTTGAATATAAATGTCATTTTTAATAATCAATGAATCAGAAGTTTCAAACTCCACCAGATCCCATGGAAAGAAAAGAAGAGCTGATGTTTGTTATGTTGCATGAATCTGCCCCCAAATGTAAAGAATCCTCCAAGTCAGGTGACAATCAGAATCCTGCTGAGCAACTCAATCAAACACATGTGAACCACTAAAGACACAGAGAACAACATCATGTGAACACTGTTTGTCTGATATCTTGTTAACAAGTGATGTTCACTTGAGTTTAAGAAACTCAGCTGATGAATCATAACAATACATCCAGAGTCCAGCATACAGAGGCTGAGTGAATGTGGTCTGGACTCTGTGGAGGAGAGTCGTGGTTTCAGAGACGCTGTAGAAGGACAGAACACCTGCACCTGTGGTCCAGGTACACTCCGACTCTGGAGGACCGAGGACCTGAGACATCAGATGGGACAAAGTTGTAGCAAAATTCACAACAATCTTCATTACAATATAAAGACCAAGATTTGTCATTCCATCCAAACATACATTCAGTGTCACTTCCTGCTCTGCTGATATTCTTGTATGTGACTGCTACATCAACTCCTCTCCCTCTCCACTCCACCTCCCAGTAACAACGTCCAGTCAGACTCTC
>CAAKHC010008958.1:33901-45680 GCA_901007825.1 Macroramphosus scolopax | reverse complement strand
CTTTAGATAAATTGAATTGGCTTATCACATTGATACTGTTAATACTTCTACTGTGCACACAGATGATTGAGCTCCTCTTTTTTTATCTCCCTCACCCGTCAATTCCATCTCTTCTTCTTCTCTGTCACTTTTATCCGAGCATTACAAACACGACAAAAAAACCTTGTGAGATGTGCAGCTCAGATTGATTACAGGTCTGTAATACAACGGGGGCCGCCGGATTCTACGGATGTTGCAGAGCATCAAGGGGAAATCGATAAATCCAACAGTATATAAAGATTGCATCACATAAACAGCTGACTGGAGCTTATTTTTCTGCAGCGCACCGTCTTAAAAAAAACAACAACATTATTTTTAAAACATACAAACTGATGAAAAGCTTATCTGTGATAAGTTGCTGTTTTCTATTCTTGTCAGGCTACAATCTGCTCTCGTCCATCCTAAACTGACACACACTTTCCTCCCTGCAAGGATGTTTTTTCAAACTCCTTTTGCAGCAGCTTCCTCAGAGGCGACTCTCAAAGAGACGGAGTGGAGTCACAACTCACCCGGGTGCGGGGCCGTTTAGCAGCCACTCGGTTTGAGGGGTTCAGTTAAATCGATATCCGCTCGCTCCCTCACTTGTACCGTTGTTTGTTATACAATGAAGAAGCACGGACGTTAATGGTACAAGACAGGGAGTGCATGTTTAGCACGTCTTTATGTTGCTGAAAGCATGATTCATAATTCAGTGGATGTTTACAGAGTAGAGTATCAGTCCTAGTCCTGGGAATCATCTCTTTAGTGGGATTAAACACAACAGAGACGTACTTAAATCTGGGCTAACAGGATTTTTTTAGGGGCCACTTAACGGGAGCCTCATCATCTTTTATTCCAAAGGTCAAGGATCATACAGTGTTTTTGCAGCCTTCTGCTTGTTTACTACGTTTTCTGTTGCAGGAACACGAAGCCGGGTTGGCCTTTAGACAGAGAACCTAATCTATACTAAAGTCATGCCTCAGCGATGAAGCCTTCTTTTCATGAATATCGATGAGCTACTTTTAACCAGGGGTCAGCCCTCGACAGTCGGGGCTCACGCAGCTCTCCGCAGCTCGAATATCCGTCTTTGAAGTAGGAATATTTAGCTTTATCATATTTTCCTTTTATGGTTTATTCAAAACTGTTGATGCAGTTTATATTTCCTCACACACACTCTTTGTAAGCTGACAGATGGTCGGCTGTTGTTTTTCTGGTGATGTGATTGATTTCTTTCATTTAGGAGACTCTCGACGGACCTGTACGGCCTGCAAGGGGGAAGAGCAGCTGACTGAGGAGGTGGAGATGAGCCAACATTATCAGGAGCATGCTAATCTGCAAGGTTCACTGCAGGATAACCACGGAGATGACTGCAAACTATTGCTTGGTTATCCAGACTGGCTGTGAGTTACTGAGGCTAACTGAGGAAAATCAAATGATAAGCTGACGTGTTATGACAATATCAAACCAAATGCAAATTCTTATCACAGCAGAATTCATAAAGAAGAAACCAGTATTGCATTAAAAATAAAAGGAATCAATTATACTTGGATAAATGGGAGGTTGTTAAATACCGACGAATGAAAGTAATAGAAAAAAAAAGATGTTTGCTCTTGGTGGTCCCGGAAATAGTTATCATAGTTCAAAAAGACATCCCCTTATTTATGGAATAGTTTGATGAAAAAGAGTCTCTTCATGCTTCAGGGCATCACAGGACTTGTATGTGCACCCTGTGACTTTGCTGCACTCTGCCAAAATCAGCAGTGTTCCCTCCCTGGAGGAGCAGTTTGCAGGGAACAGATTATTCTGCTGCCAGAGCGACACTTTCTCCGGGAAGTGTGTGTATGTGTGTAACTACGATTATCAGTCAGACAACTCACGTTTAAATGTTTATTAAAGCAGCAGATGGCGGTTACAGTTTGACGTCCGGGCTCCGACCTCATCACTCCCTGGATGTTTACATCGGGAGTGATGAGCAAATATCTTAGACCCCTCCCCCTCCCCCCCCTATGGGAGCCTCCAGGGGTGGATGCTGAGGTGGAGGGAACAGACATCATGATACAGTTCGGCAGTGACGTTGACTGGCAGAGGGAGAGATGGGAAATCCCTTTAGTTTAAATACGCCGCCAAATTGGGACAGTCGGGCGTGTCACGTCTGTGCAGCCGTGCAGCTTCGAGCCGACTGCCAGACGAGCTTAAGTTTAAGTTTATGAATCTTAATGAAGCTGAATCAGTCAATATTGATGCAGCCGTATCCAAACACATGTGTTTTAAAAGATGGTAATTAAAACACAGCGGCAGTTAAATGTTCACCTATGTAATTGCTGAATGTAAAAGAAGCAATAGCATCAGTTTACGACGCCACAAACAAACCAGATGTAATCCGTCTCCGCAGTAAACGGGAAACATTTAGGAAGTATTTTTCTGCCGTCGCGGCACTCGAAGCTCTCTGAGATGTTCCCCCATTCACACACACATTCACTTAATGATGGCGGAGGCTGACGAAAGCACCAACCTGCTCATCAGCAGCAATTAGGGGTTCGGTTTCTTTCAAAAAACACTCCGACACGCCCTCTGGAGGAGCGAGCGATCGAACCGGGAACCTTCAAATCACCAGACGTCCAATTTACCTCCCGAGTGGCTGATGGTGCCACCATAATATCTTATCCAGACCTGGCACAATGCACCAGCGGTAGCTACATTCAATGAAGACAGTGTTCAACAGCTCTGCGGAGGTGACCAAGTGAGGTAACATATCTGGACAGGATCCCCATTTGTAATGAGTGGCGGCGGAGCGAGACGAAGCGCGGATAGAAAATGAGATAGAGGAGAAAAAGAGCAAAAAGACGGAGCGGCGGAGAACTGGATGAGGTGTAGTTAGAGCAGATTGCAGGCCTGCGTCAATGAAAATCAATTTTCAACAAAATGAGACACTGATTGCGGGGTGACGGACAGTTGACGGAAAGATATGTCACATAATAGGTGGAGGGATTTACAGGAGGAGGAAGCTTCTTTATTCATGTGGCTTCTCAGTTTGTTGATTCTGTCTGCTTTAAATTTTTCATCCAAACCGCTGCATCATTAATTAATTCCTTAATTAATTTATTGTTTTTCCTTCTTCTGTCCAAGTCCTTCCTCACATAACTCAAAGTGAGATTCTCCCTCCCTGGTGGATATTTTGGATGAGTGAGAATATCAGAAAAAGCAGCCGCATTATTAACTCTTTTGGCAAAGCAGCTGAACTGTGTGGGAGGATTTGACACTGCGTGTTCTCTGTTTGATTTTTAACTCTTAATTGTGGAAAATCTTGGCAAGAAAAAATGGAAAATTGAATCATTCTGATGATTTCAGACGGCTAAATAGAAGCAACGTATCAGATGATGAACACATCTTCCAAATGTATGTACGATTGTGTAACAGGGTGCGTTTGTTTTGGACTCGGATAGCAAGCTGACAACAGATGTTGTTTAATGTGAGGATGATGAAGCATCCAGGCAGCGTTGGAGCAGGGCAGGCAGAAGACACAGGTTGAGCGACAGGCTGACAGGGACCTCCGGGGGAATGAACCTGAGGCAGAAAGAAACCCCCACAATGAACAGGCGAGCAGGATACAGAAACACAGCGTGAGCATGACAGGACGTAGCGTCAACACCACGTCGGTAACCGAACGATCCGGCGAAGACTGGAGCGAAGAGCCGAGGTAGGTGACCTGCAGGAGCTGGATGAGTCGATGGGCTGCAGGTGAAGCCACGCCCACTCCAACAACCACCCAGACGGAGGGACGAACAGAACCAAACACCAGATCATAAAGCAGATCAAACACTATATATACATGTATCATCAGTTCATCATATGGGCTTTATTAATGGAAAAGTCTTTTTCCTGTTTGTTATTATTATTATTCTGTTCAGTGGGAGAATTGCAAATATGAGACAAAAAGTGTCACTTTGTTTTTCCATTAGTTCACTAGTGCCGCTAATGAATTAACAACTTGACATGAATCTATCGTTTCGTCTCGAGATCAATCCAATCTCACAGACGATCCCCGACTCCGGGCCGCTCTGCAAACACGCGTCTTTAAATCCCACGTCTTTTTTTTTACCGCTTGTAAAGTGTTTTGTGTCGAGAGACGACGACAACGGATGATGACGTGTTTCCCCAAAAAACGCTCTGAAGGCTCCTCGCAGATGATAAAAAAGGATCTAATTCCTGCTAAGAAACGTGACGAGGGATGAATGTTTCTGTAAACGTGATTGACGGAACGTGAGGTCGTACTAATGCTGCGACAATTTCAGATGAAAAATAAAAGGTAGTTGCTCTCACGCTGTTCGACAAGAACGCACCAGCTAAAGTCCACTGCAAACCTCTACTGCTCTAAGTTGGTCTGTCTGTATCCCTGACCTTTGCTCTCTCTCTCTCTCTCTCTCTCTCTCCTCCATCCATCCATTTACTCTCTTTTTACATCTCGGACAAAAAGCAAGGTTGCTCTCCTCATTAACCTCCCCGCCTGTCTGCAGCTCACCTCGGTCCGGTCCCACCTTCAGCCGCGCTCATCGCTGCTGAATCGAGCCGGGTGGACGGAAAGTGACCGGTGGAAGAGACAAATGGGCAGCGGCTGACTGAAGACAGTCATAATGGGTGACAGTGAGGGAAATAAAAGAGGAGAGAGGAACAAAAAAAAAAAACAATTCAAAGAAAGGCAGAGGATAGGATAAATAAAACAAGAACAAAAGAGACAGAAAGGAGAGGGAGAGACGGACGACAGGGGCAGAGAATCCATTAGGGAGCTCGGGAGCGGCCGAGATGATGTGTGAGCCAGTCATCAGCAGACATGCTCAAAGCTTAAAACTACTTAAATATATGGCACTTGGCATGTTTATCCATGATAGCTATCTCGCTTCAGAAGGTGGTTATTCATCAATGCCACATTTCCGTTGGCTGCGAGTCCACCGGAATCCAGCCAAAGGAAAACGGGAGTTTCATTGTCTCTGCTATCTTCTCCTAAAGATTCCGATTGGACGGATCTCAGCCAAACGGCTCCCCGTTGCTGCCGTATGGCTGAGTCAAGGTTCAACAACCCCGACGAAACACATCGTTGATTAATGAGTTGCTTCTTGAAATACAACAATTATGGATACAAATGGATGCAAAGGCGCTCTTGATGATAATGAAGCACACAATTTTCTCCCCCTCTAATTCTGTTTATTTTTTTTACTGCCCAGTTGTTTTTAAGATCTATGGGATCTGCGGATGATTAATGGCATAAGGAATGCTATTGATGTGCTATCATTAAGAATTTTTTAATTAGTAGGGGATGGTTTGTGGCGTGAGACGCAGCACTTGTGCCCGAAGTGGAGAAAAACAACAGCAGCAGAGGACGAGGAGGTAACCAGCCGACGCTAACTTAGCCGAGACGAGATCCGAGCTAATAACGTCATTATGCTGAAGTGTCACCGTGCTTCAGGAACACCGCAGTTGCATTCTGAGTGAGCGGAGAAAGAGAGGGAGGGTGTCGGAGGATTAAATTCCATCGTCTATTATAGCCCAGCTTGTGGGTTTGATCTTCAAGGCCACTCTCTCCGATGCACTCGGGCTCCTTTCGCTTCTTAAAAGGTGACTTTCTTTTCACTTTCTTCGTTCGTTCACTATCCATCATTCTCCGCCTTCGGGGGAAACACATCCTTGTATATTGCTGTGTACGCCCACATTCTCTCTTAGTAGTCGTAGGTAGCCAATTAGTAGCCTTGACCATGATGGAGTACAACATTTACATTTTGACCTCTTCAGGGAGGAACCTTGGGCTTGTCTTTATTTTTGACTTTTCCTTTCTTTGAAATCTCCTATCCTATTTCTCCTCAATCTTAGCAAGGCTATCTCTGTCATCATCTCTTCCTCAGCTTCAAGGTACTCTACAAGTGTGGTGCGGCAATCTGCAGTGAAAACAATCGTGTGCTTAAACTGGATGTAACAACATCAACTTGTGAGGCGAGAACATCCAGTGAGGATTTTCATCAGGAGTGGAAATTAGTGGGAGAGTACCGCACTACTTGCATCATTATTTGAAGGCAAAAAAACTGATGTTGACACAAGGCTGGTGTGACTGCAGTATAGGAATGTTATAAGTAAATGAACCATCAAAATGAGGCTGTTCCTTTAAGAAAGTAACATAATGTTGTTTTAATGCAAACCCCCATCCCTTAACAACTTTAATCCAGCTATCCATTTCCATTCAAAATATCCTACATGAATCTCCCTTCCAGTTTTCCCTCCATGTCTCTGGGAGACCAGGAAGCTTGCGTCACAATATCCTCTCCATCTTCCCCATTCTTGTTCCAGAGCTTCCTGTCTTGCTTTGCCCTTCTCGTCATTCTGCTTACCGCCACCTCTTGGGATATCACAATTCAGAAGAGACCAAAGGCTCTTGCTCACTCTGCCTCCATCCCTCTCTCCTTCAATCACTCTCAGTGGGGTTCTCCGAGGGGCAGTGATTACAACAAAGTGACTGCCGCCTCTGCAATGCTAATTAATGTGGGGGGGCTCAAAGAAGAAGCAGGAGGAAAGAGGAAAAAAGTGCCCATGCCCGCATCTCCATACATTATCATACTAAACAGACTGGCAGGGCGTCTCAGCCAAACTGATATCTCTGCAGCAGACACTTCAGGGACAGGTTCCCCCAGCCAGACGCACTCCAAGTCAGACGTGTTTGCATAAACTGTCGCGCTCTCCACACAAGCTCGGCGAGGTGTCCTTCTGTGTTTGTCCTTATAGTCAAGGTGCCACCATCAGACATTATAGTTCAGGTCAGCTTTCTTCTCTATTAATTGGGTGTGAAATGACTGTCGTTCAGGCAGCGCAGTGTGTGTGAATGAGGAGGATGCATGCACATACACTTACTGCACATTTAGGTATGCACACAGACGTTCAAGTATGTTCAGTGTAGTCTGACTGAAAAAATATCTTTGCAATCACTGGGATCTGTGGCAGAGTTACAAGGATTAAAACAAATTCATCTAATGCTACTTAACTCTTATAAACGTCCAGCGGACGAAGCCGAGGTTGGTTCTCTTTTCTCCACCAAATCCAATAGGCCACTCCTACATACAGTTGTATCATGAGGAACCACACACAACCCTCACATTAATAGGTGTTGTCACTGTAAACATGCAAGCTTTTTTGTCCCTTATGTTTCCCTGTAGGAAACGGAAATCCATGAACATCTTTGTAGGGTTTCTTGGGAACAATAAAAAATGCCTTATCTCAATCTTAAAGTGAAAAAAGAAAATCCCCTAGACATTCCCTGTCATTTATCTGACCCTAAAATTTAACGGGTTCCTCTTTGGCTCCTGCTCTGAACCAAGTTTAATCAAACATGAGTTACAATAACTGGCTTCTGCACCTATGAGGATGTTCACTTAGAAAGAAATTAAAGACAGAAGTTTAAAACAGGAAATCTTGAAAAGGTCAGAGATGTGAGATGGCAACTCTAATAAGTGTTGCCTTGGCAGAACAGAAAGCGTTCTTCTGCAGGACAAAAGCCAAAGCTGGAATTTTCCCTGGTTCATTTTACAGTATATATTTCCACCGTTGCATTTGTTTGCATTCCGCCATCTCACATGCTTATGTATCTCTACTTCTTTTCTTTTCCTCTTCCACCAGTCTGTCGACTCATCCCAGTATTGACCTTGGATGTTTCTGCAGCTGTCCATGATATGTGCCGCCCAACACCATAACTCCACCAGCACCACCCTGCAGACAGCAGTCACATCAGCAAAGGCGCTCGCCAATACAACGTCATACATACATTGCCTACAAACTGCATGGTAGATGTGAACACTGAAGCCCCCTGAAATCTGGAATATAAACCTTATATTTAAAATATTCTTCTCCAGTTGAGAGCCACAGTAAGTATTGTGGCAGACACCTGGCTGCAGTAACGAAGCGCCCGAGATCGTGAGCATTATACCTGCGTCTTCCTGTAAGCATGCTTCCTCTGCGCCGGGGGTGTCAAACACCATGATGGGAGGGAAATTGGCTCCGTATATTCTGAGTCGAAATGCAAATTCACGTCAACGTTTTTTCTCAAAGCCCTTCTGCTTTTATCAAATAACTTAAAAAGACACAGAAGTACAAACGAAGTTGTGACAGGTCTATAAATAAAATCCTACAGTACACTGAAACCCGGCTGAATAAGTGATTGCTATCACGACGCCCATTAGTGAGGCTTCACAACTGCGTCTGCTGCACTGTACGTGGTTGGATCAGATGTTTTAGGGTCATGAAGGAGTTTCTATGCTAATGCGGAAGCTTTACAATAAATGCCCTGCGGCATTTCAGTGGAAATACTGTGAATAAGACAACACCAGCACTCCGTGTGTGGCTTAATACTTGGTGCAAACAGCAGCATATATGCGCCAGGCGCTGAGTTTCCCTCGAGGCAGACAAGGTCTGTTCTCAGTTTTTATCTCAGCTTTTGTGCATTGTTTTATCTATTAATCCATCTAATCATTTCCTCTTCCACAAATCATTAATTTTGCATCAGAAAAGCTAAAAAAAAACAACACTCAAAAACAGAAAACGAGCCGTCGTGAACACGATTACTTTCCCATTCATTCCACTGTGTCAAATCTAATTCATAGTGAATGAAAAGCATTTACAAACAAATCACGTCCTATGAGTAAGTAATGCTGGGGTTTGATTAGCTGACTCATTAATCAGTCTTGGGTCTTCTTGGTTGCTGCCCATTCATCTTCCATCCGTCCGCCTTCTTTCATGAGGGGCAGACATGTTTATTCCCCCCTGTATTCATTCTAATTCTGTCTGAATATCATAAATCAGCCGGCGATGCTTTATGACTTATGCACCCAGAAGTAATAAAGCATTAATTGGTTATTTGAGTGTTACAGAAATCATTGCATCAGTGAAAAATGAACTAATACAGCGGCTTGTAAAGGAAATGTCCCATATTACACGTCAGCCCTACTGACATATTGTAAATGATGAAGAAAATGGAGCCAATGGGGCACTGCATGATCTCCATGCTGCTGCGTTTCTGACTAAATGCTGAATGTTGAATCAACGGCGGGGACATTGGCTACTCTTACCTATGTCGTAGCCTAAGGCGTAGCCTCAAGTGCACCTCACAGGTCATGCAACTGCACATCCCGACAAAGCAGGAACTAAAGCTTTATGACAAGGCAGTTAGAGAATAACATGTGCACAAATATAATGTTGTGTGATGTTTTTTGATCATTTACTTTCAGTATGAGTCAGTATGAGACTGTTTAGATTATTGGAAAGCCTGCACACCGTTATCTCCGAACCTGTAGGGCTGCTGGTGACCAGTTACATTAATGTTGGTGTCAAAAAGGTGTGCGAGAAGATGATTGGAGAACATGGAGGGAGTGTTCAAACATTTTACATCCATAGGCCACACAGAAGGTGGAGCTACGACGAAGCATAAAAGCAAAATCTGTGTAAGGACCAATTCAGTTGGTCTCCACACCAGCTCGGTTTATTGTGACTTACTGGACTACTTCATGCCGGACTCACTGAAGGATTACCCTTTTTCTCCCAGTGTCTTCCTCATTGGGTTCATGTTGCCTGCCATTAAATCAGCTGCATGCTCACATGTTTTCTGCAGTGGTGTAACAGTTTACTCCACACTGTCTACCCAGAAGCCTAAATATGTGTTAAAGGCTTTTCTTCCTCTGGTTTTGACAATAGTCATTCTCAGCAGTTGGAAACCATCTGCTCATTTCATTCAACAAAAGTCACCTGGGCACATGTGGCTCCACCTGCCCCTCCACTCACCCCCACCACCTCTGTCCCGCTAGTTATCATGCCTGCCTGTCCCCCTGTGGACTGATTTCTCTGAGTACTGCAGCAACACCAAACTGGCTATAAATCACATTGCATTATCACCGCGCCGCGCTCCGCCTCGCGCGGCCCGCCCACCGCGCGCCTCCGATTGGCCGCTGCGGCGCCTCGCTCGGCCTCTCCGCGCGGGACATCGGTGCAATCGTAAATTCCGCCTCCCTGCTCGGGGCCGGTGATTGGGAGGATTGGCTCTCCTTGAACTGTCAATCACGCTCTTTCTGGAGCGCCTCGCTTTCAGTGGTGCTGCTGCAGCGCGCTGAGTGCGGAGCGACGCTGCATACCAACAGAGACACACGGGATCATTTAAGTGGCCACTTGCGACCCGTCAGGACGCGCGGAGCTTATCCTGTCCTCGGTGTGGGAAAAGAAACACATCCAATGCCAAGGTAGTGGACATTTAACCCCCTTTTTCCCATGCATTTTCTAAAAGATTCTCTCTATTCTGCATGGGACTGAGAGGAAACTAGTCCGGGATATTTGTTTTTCCTCCACACAGCAGAAGATAAACAGCCCCCCCCCTCTCCCTCCGCCTGGTTCTCCGACGGGGGTCATCAAAAGGAAGTCAAGACTGATGTTTGCCTCCATTCACACGTAGAAGCGTTGGACTATTGCTTTTGACATTCATACACTGGCAGTTTTTTTTTTTTTGGGCAAAGATTCCCCGCAACGACACCTTAAAGGAGGAATACCGAGGCTAGAATAAAAAAGAAGCAGAAACACCATCAGAACTCCATCATGGGCTGCCCCGTCCTGCGGAACGTGTTTGCTGGTTTCCTCCTGGTTCTGATGTCGAAAGGTAAGTTCTTACCAGCTACTTTATGGTTCTGTGCTGCTTTGCCTGCACGCACATTCGCCTTTCATTTTCTGCGGCTGTGGAGGTGAATACTAATGATGAAGAGGAGGAGGGAGGAGGAGAGAGAGATGAGGGGAGGAGGGGGGGTCTACTACCTGTGATTCACGCGTCTGTTATAATTATGTGCTCCAGCTTTCCATTTGCTCACACTGATAGAAACGTACAATGTGTGTATGTGTGCGCGCGCGTCTGGTGAGCGCGTGCATGTGAGCGCAGCGCCAGATTCATTTCCAAGTCGGGCTCAGTGTGAGCAACGAACTCTGAATAAAAAACATGTACACAACAGATATAGACTCGCTTCCCCCAGTCTGGGTGAACAAGCTTTTTACGTGACATGAATGGCCGCGTGTCCCACGCTCACGACGCACCGCCGGTGCACCGTGGGAATGGGGAGGGGTTTTGGTGGGGTTAATGTAAGTAAGGGGTAGAAGCAATGCAGAGAAACCCAGGAGAGAAAGGACGGTGTTTTGTTCCCCTCTCTTCAAAAAAAAAAAAAAAAAACCAAGGTCAAGAGAGACAAAGAGAGACAATTTGGAAAGGATGGACAGTTTGGTCAAACTGTCTGAGGAGCCTCGATTCCCTCTTCCTGTCACTGACATAAACATCTTCTGTACAACAAAAAAGAAAGGAGACAAACACACTTAATTGATCTCCTCCAGGATGCCTCCACACCTTTCACGATCGTGCACAGCCGGAGCATTCAGACATCATGTGAATCTGGTCCATTATGAGTAACACAATCGGACAAGAGTTGTTGTTGTCCACAGGTGACCGACGTTATCATCATCCCCTAATATTCTCACCATGCTGTGGGATGTCCTCCTCCCCCTCGTATATTAGTGGTGCATGGCATTCACAGCATGTACTGTAATTTCCCCCTGCCCATCTACCATGAATGCACACACACACACATACACACACACACACACACACACATACACACACACACACACACACATACCTGGCTCAATTAGTCCCGCGCTGTCCTGTGGGAAATCAGTATATAAATAAATTACTCCGACCCTTTAATAACAA
>CAAKHC010008958.1:17989-32132 GCA_901007825.1 Macroramphosus scolopax | reverse complement strand
GGGGGGGGGAAAAAAAAGGGCAAAGGGGGGGGGGGGGGGGGGTCGCTTTGCAGCCCACAATCCTTCCTCGTTCAGCCACATATGGGGGCCAAGTGGGGTCAATGCACATTGCACATGTTGCAGAAACACACACACACACACACTCGACTGGAAATCCAGCGTTGGCCTGGAGATGAAGAGAAAGGAGATGCCAGCATCAACAGATGCCTTGTGCTCTGATTCTGGAAGGCCTCTGCTTTTTCTTCCTCCCTTTGAAATCCTCAGTTTCTATCTGCTGTTGTTGTCAGTGTTTGGCTTAGAATTGCTTTGCAGTTTTGGCAGGTTTTATTTGTCTGCGAGTGTTGGAGTGAGAGGGCCTGGATTTGGTCTCAAGAGCCTCGCGGACAAGGGTTGGAGGTTTAACCAGCCTCGAGTGGGTCTGCGGTCTGAATGCTCCCCAGGGTTTTTATTTCCTTCGCTGCTATGGTGCAGTGCATCCAACACCCTCGACTGAGTCTCTTCCGTCGTGGGGCCACGATAGTACCTCATGAAAGTCCAGCTGTGCTTTGACCCAGGACCAGGAGAGACCGGAGCTTTAGTGTGGAAACCTCATTCATCCAGCTGGCTGTATTAAAAACGGTTTTAAAAACAGTAAAAAACGTAACTGAGTTATTCAAGGAGCCTCTGCGGTGGCACAGCAGTTCATGCATTAAGTAGAATGAGAGCAGTTCTACAATTTATCTTCTTTTCAAAAGATTTCCCCTGAAGAAGTTGACTGATACACATGATTTAACAGCTCATGTCTAGTGGACACAGGAGGATAATCGGGCCGATTTTTTAATCCGATTTACCCCCTCCCGACAATCGTGTACAGACATACATAATCAGACATGACGTACGTCATCGATTAGACTGGAGACATAAATAACACGGAACACAGATTGAATGTGGAGCGAATCGGAGCCTCGGAGCCCTGTGTCGTCTTAGCTTGTAGCCGTAGCTCACATTCGTCCTGCTTGAAACGAATAATAAAAACTTTATTTACAACCCGATTTCAGCTCACGCTGCAAAACGAATAAGCCAGGCTGATTCTGTTGTCTCAGCCGCGAGTTTGTCCACCGTTTTTTTTGTTTGTTTCTTGGCGAGAAAGCGTAGCACGCCTAAACGCGAGCAGCCGCGAGCAGGCTGCCTCAACGTTTGTTTTGCTCTGACGTGATGTTTGATCACGTCGGTTTGTGTGAGATCGGAAGTCTGTGGAATTTCTGCTCGTTTTTTAAATCGGTTAATATTTGAAAATCTTCTTATGTGCATCAATTAAAGAAACAACCAGGAGAGGTGCTGCACCCCGATCTAATCAAACTCAGTTAGAAACAGGATGGACTGTAATAGATTTACAAAAGCCCGAAAAATCCCTGAATATTTATTTTTTTGTTTTGCTATGTTAAAACAGATTGGACCCAAAATGTGACGGGTTCTTCTTGTTTTTTTTTTTTTTTATTTATGCTGATTTTGTGTAATCCTTCTAACACACAGTCAGACAGACAGACAAACAGAAGTGCACATGGAGAGCGCAGACCTCCGCCAAGTTTAATAATCAAAGTCAGAATCAGCTCCGTCGGCCGTGTCTGTGTCCACGTTCGAGTAATTGCAATGTTCTTTCCGCTGCTCCTCCAAGTGTGTGCACGGGATGGACACGCGACTCCAACAAAGACAACAGGCTGAACAAAGTTAGATATTTAAAGACTATGTTTCAGTGAAATACAGGACTCCAGTTTCAGTGACTTTCACGAAAACATATCAAGACAGTGAAATACAACCAACAATGTTGAGTCATCGTCTTCATGACGGCCTCAGTGTTTGCAGTGTAATTACTGCCTATAGCAGGTGACCCTGGTGACCCTTTGACCGGGCAGGCTGAACTTGATCTCTGCGTTGTGTACCTTTAGCAGCTCTCCTTCCGGAGTGGAGACTGCCGAGGTCACAGGTTCAAGCCCTTTGAGGGTGGTTAACCGTACATGTGGCTGCAAACAGCATCCAGCTGCAGCATCACCTTGAGGCCGTGAGAAGTCCGCTGACGGTTCAGAGAAGCACCTCACCGGGGCCTCACATGTTGGTATGCTGGCAATTACGCATAGTGTCATAAATACTGATTACAGCGAGACTTGTTTGCAATTATAATTACAGTTCTAATATATGGAGTTCAGTGTATTGGAAAGGAGCTGGGACTGCTTACAACCCGGGACAGGTAGTAATAGTGTGGTTAATTACTGTAGTAGCCGCTTCTACACAAGCTCGTCCTCGCCGCGTCGCAGCTTTAAAGACCTTCGCGGGGGCCCAGGTGTGAGCGGGAACATGAGCTCTGGGTTCTCGCAGTAATAAATGAAAAAGGCTATGTTTTATTTAGCGCAGGGGAAGGATCATTCAAAGAGGGAGCGGAGTGGCGGCAGGAGCGGGACTAAGTGGCGGCTCGCGCACTGTCATCAGCAGACTGCCCACACATAAGGCACACACATAAACACACACCCACACACACACTCTCGCAGGGACATGCAGGTATGCATTCATGCACGGCTGAGTAGCTGCTTTAGGGCCACCGGGAAGATGAACCTCGACTGTTCCCTCACTCAACGTGAGCATTAAATCAATGGAAAGCCAATGGAGCCATTAGGGACACACACATATGTGTATATATATATATATATCATAACTCATTAATCCCAAAGCTGAGTCTGAATTTCATTCCTCTATTTTTAAGAGGCTTCAATCCTGAGTGTAGATTGAGCAATCTACAGGGAAAACCAGACGGGGAGAAATCATTTTTTTTCTCCCTCTGCTGATGTGCCGATGTTACACGTTTAGGAGAAATGAAATCTGTTAGAGGGGAGGAATGAAAGCTTATAGAGGGGGAAAGAGAGCGACTGTGATTTTCTTCCCTCTATTCCTCTCCCCTCCTAGTCTTTCTGTGCCAGGGAGTTAGCATCATTGGAAACACAACTCAGATTAGCACAGGCTGCTTGTCCTAAGGGAGCCGGGAGGGATGAGGGTCCCGCTTCTCTCCCTGTCCTCATTACCAAAAGACAAGGAGCTCGCCGGCAAATCAATGGAAAAGGCTTAGGCAGTAATGCAGGCCATGCCGAGCGATGGCTGAGCTTTTTTTTGTGTGTCTTTTTGTGCTGCGGCATGTGCATGCGTTCGGGGTGTGATCCTTCCCCCGTGTGTGGAAGTTTAATCACTTGTGCCGAAGCAGAAGGCTGGAGAAAAACATTAGTTTCAAACGACTGCTGAAGTGCCCGCAACATTTTACCCCCCTTTTAGCAGCGCTGATATATACCACAGGGACGCGCAACAGCGAGGAGCCCCTTTAATTTCGTCGAGATAACGTCACATTCATTAGCGAACCCATTTTCGTCCAGTACTAACAATGCTGCCATTGTAATTGTATTCGCTCGGGGCATTGTTGCCATGACTACTACTACTACTACTTCAATAACCTGAAGTTGTGTACAACTTCCTTTCCAGTCACAACAGAAAGTGAGCAGTAACTCGGTGTTTTCTGTCAACAACCCCCTGCAGCATCGGAATATGCCGAAACAATCCGCCTGTCTCACGGCTCAATTTGTGCCGCGTGTGTTCGCTGTAGCCGATGTTGCCGTTGTTCCTCACGTTCGCCTCCATCCTCCTCTTTTTTTGTTTACACAGGTAAAGCTTCTGGGTGCAACAAATGCTAAATAATGGTTTCATGTTGTGGATTTTCAGCTCCCGCCCGCCGCCGCCGCCTCTGACATCTCACATCTCGGTGCTGGAGGTGTTTTCTGGGTGTGCGGAGGAGAAGGGAGGGCGAGAGGCAAGAGAGGGAAATAAATAAAACTGAGGAAAACAGATCAATAAATATTTCAACAGCTGCTCCCTTCACTTCTCCCGAAGCCATAAGAGGTTGAGAGAGATAGAGAGAGAGGGATGGAGAGAGAGCAAGAAAGAGAGAGGGAACAGGGGTAATTTTGTTCCAGACTCTCATTCGGCGAGAGAGATGGAGGGCGAAAGAGAGAGACAGAGAATGGGGATAATTGTGTCTCAGTCTTTAATAGACAGAGAGAGAGAGACGGCGTGAGTGAGGGGTGGAGAAGCGACACAGGGTGCGCTAATGAGCACCACATACCAACATTGTCTCCTATGGGGACAGAAAAAAAAAAGGGCGTATGAAGAGCCGGGCCCCCGGACTTCGGCACTACATCACGGCAACTGCAAGAATCTCTCCCCTCTTGACTTTCACACGATTCTAATTCCTGTCAGGAGTTCTTGTTAGACCTTGTGGGTGTGTACGGACATAATGAGCCGGTCAGCGGCTGAGACGGAGGACGTGTTGCAGTGAATCAGGCGTGGCCGGCGTCAACGCAGAACGCACTCCAGTCATCAGTGGAGAGGTTGTCCTCGCATTGGCATGAAACACAAACACACACACACACACGTTTCATGCCGTGGATGTATGTATGTTTAATGCAGAGGCAGCGGTAGAAAAAGACAGAGGGAGCTTATCAGGGTGGACGGGCAAGAGAGATGGAGGAGTTATGGGAAAATGATTGAAGGAGGGAGCAAGGGAAGAGAGACAGATGGTGTGAGGGAGGGAAGGGAGGAGGGATTCAAAGACCCGCAACAGGCAGTGATCGAGATGGATTGATTTTGCGAGCAGATGATTAGGTGGGGAGGAAAAAAAAAATAAAAAAAAAACGTGGCAGGTTTATCCTGCCAATGAAAACTGTGTTCGGGCGGTATCGCTGTGAGTGGGAGTAGCAAAATTGTTTCAGGGTCACTTGTTGTGCGATATTGCGGCATTAAGGAGCCGGTGCTAATGTGGCACGCCGCTGGTTAGGGAGTCAATCCGGCGAGGCGGCACACCCGTAATAAGACACTCATGCAGTGAGCCCACATCGTAAAACGTGGTTATGGGGCTAGTCGGGAATCCACAGGTGACACACCATATTAAATTTGTTGCACCTCGAGATTGCCAGCAATCAACCCACATTACGTGTTTCAGTGTTGCTTATTGGAAAGCCACATAATTAGGAAAACAAACCGTCTCGATGCCCGGTGGTAGGGAGCGCTTGGCGCAGGCGCTGCCAACCGCTCAGAGCTTATGCTGCGATTTAGAGATACGCCACAGTTCTTTAACGCCAGCACGTGTCTCCATCTGCAGCTGTGAAGGTGCCAGCAGGATCTCTGCTTTTTTTTTTTCTTCTTCTGTTTTTTTTTTTGAAATGTCCATATTCACTGGAAACATCCTGACAGCAAAGACTCAGATAGACATTTCTCCGAGGCTGTGACAGCCCGTACAAGGGACTTACAGGAAGTGTTGAACAGGGTCCTTGAAAGGTTTCCTTTTCCTCCTCTTCATCTCGGCGCTGCACACATTTCCAAGCGAGAGACAGTCGAACAAAATATCACATTTGTGATATTATGAGGATAGCGCGGTAATTGGGATGTTAGGTGAGATTTCATCAAACAATCGTGCTGCAAGAGACCATTAATTGCGTTTGGGAGAAGACACTGCTGTGTTATTGTTTTATGATATTTCACTAATTAGATCCGGGGTTGGATAACACTAAAAGCCTCTGCGGCTCTTCCAAGTTTCGTAACACAGTGAGTGAAATTCCATTAGTGCCTCGACCTGCATCTCGGCTGCTCGCGATATTCAACTCAGACATTATTGGAGACGTTTCAAGGATATTGTTTGCCTTTGAATCGTAGTCAAACACATTTTCTGTTCCTTTATTCATTGAGAGATGGACGGGAATAGTTTGATCTATTTTGTTGTGAAATTCATTCGTGGGTGTGATTTTCAAGTCAATTGTCAAGGTTATGATGCACTTAAAAACATCTTGTCGATTACTGTTGGCTTTCTTTATTTTTTTTAAGTGGAGAAAAAAAAAACATGAAGGAATTTGGTCTTATGTTTTTCAAAATAAAATGCATAATATCAATCCAACTATGCAATTCAAATTGCCAATTAAAATTCCCGATCCTGTCCTTGGTGAGCTGCTATATACTTTATGTTGCGGCTGTTATTGCAATCCTGGAGTGAATGTAAATGTTGGAAGATGTTGGACAGATTCAATCTTTCAATGAATCAGGGAATGCGCTTGCATCTTTGCCCGATTTATTTATTATTTATTTTGCCTTGCTGAATAAAGATGGCGTAACAACCCGTCTTCAAAGAAATATTTCAGCCAAACCTTCTTATAAACTAACATGTTACGTGCTATGTTGTACATGGAAGTTCTGTCTGCAGGGCTCTTTGCACATGTTGCATAAGAGGCTGGCGAGTTGTTAGCTGCCTCACAAGTCAGGAGAACAGTGTGGTTGCAGATGCCGACCTCCACCTTTCATCATCATCATCACCGGGGACGAGCTGAGGCCAGTTTGTCGTGTTATTTGTCCTCCCGTCTTTCGTTTTCTTGAGACTTGCTCATGTAATAAGTCTAGATGCGCAACACGCCCGTGCACACAAGCTTTTAAGCTTTTACATCTCAGTTCTGAGGAAATGTAGCTGTTCCATGATGTTTCCTCTGCTTGGTTCATTGTGGTGGTCTGACTGTCAGGCTGTGAAAGCTGGTCTCTGGAATCTCTCCCGGCCGGCTCCCAGTGTGACGGAGCCTTCAAGGGGGGAGGGGCTCTGATTTCAGCCACATTACGCCCATTCTATCCTCCAGTCCTGATACGGGTTCATACCAAACAAACAGTAAATATTTAGGACTCACGGTTAAAAAAAACAAAAAAAAACATGGCTGCAGGCGTCAAACAAGTCGAGTACATAAGAAAACAAATATTCTAGCAGTACTCCATTAACAGATAACTGGAATTGTTTTGCTGCAAAACATCCGCCTCTAACCCCATCAAGGGTGTAGCGACTGTATCGATGTGACCTTTATGTTGCCACCAGACCTTCCAGACAATTCCATTAAGAAATAATGAAGGTGTCAGAAAAGGGCAATTAACTGCTTAATGTTGAGCAACGGTACTCTAATGCAACATATTCTGCTGACGCGTCAATATCTAGAAGAAGTACTACTATATATATATAGAGGAATCCTATACTGACGCTAATGAATACAACATAGAAGAATAAAATAAGGATGATTTAAATACGTTATACAAAATAAATAATTAAGTTAAGCAGAAATTCAATACAATTCTTTTTCTGATTTAAATAATATTTTAAATAATGTAATTATGAAATCCTTTATATTGAGTCGTTTGAATTGTTTATAGTTTTGGATCTGGTCTTCTTCACTGTGCCGCTCAAAACTGAACTACTCTGCTGTGTTTTACAGCTTTACAATGAAACGGGACTTTGAAAATGAAAACTGTAGCCGGTGGTAGTCTGATGAGAGATGGAGGATGCAGAGTAAAATGTAAAAAGGATCAAGTTATAAAATGCAGTTTTACAGAACGACTAAACTACATCCATCTCAGGTTGAAGCCGGAGGACGAAACCCGAAACAAACACACTCACCACTTGTTATTAAGCTTCTTTGTTGGCCTATATTTATTTTTAATATCTGCTTTATCAAACCGACAGTTACCTTTGCTTGTTATTTTGGGTTTGACAGCCGTAATCAAAATTGATCTGTATACCACAGGGAGGCAGCGATATCAGACATGACAAATGGGGCAGACAATGCAGCTGTTTTCTCAATCAGGCCGACGTGATTGATCCGCCGTTGAATCCATCATGATCAGGCCTTATTGACTTCGGGGTCTCTCTCACTCTTTTTTTTTCTTTAGGAGAAAAGAAAGACGTAGTAGCTGCTTCGCTGCAGCGAACACAAAGTTTCCTCCCAGGAATCAATTTTCAGTTCAGCCCTTCAGAGCGTTTATAAATCCAAATATGTTCCCTGAAGTTCGGTATGAAGTTCTATAGGATGCAAATGCATTACGTTTGTTATCTTGTGCTCAATAAGAAACACTTTGAAGCCTTCGCCTGTCTTTTAATGCCTCACCAGCGCTCCGTGCATCACAGCGAGCTTGTTATTATCAAGTATACAGATGGCCGTGCTCGGCGTTGAGACAGTGCAGTTTGATGTGGCACAGATTTCCTTCTTGAAGCAGAGACTTCTAAACGAGCTTTACTCTCTTTACTACGAGTGTGCTGTGAAGGCCGGGAGCAGAGATGGCACAGCACACGTTGTCAAGGCGTTTGGACTCGATGGAATTTGAAATACGACGTCTTGAAACATTTCAATTGGGAAGACGGCACATACACACACACGGAAGTGGACTGTCTTGAATTATAGCGGCGCCGCCATGTATTGTGCAGCAACACCAGTTTGTGTTTCAGAGTTGTGCTTTAGTGCTGCAGCCCCAAGGACCCCTCAGCCTTTCTGACTGTGTGCACTCATCCGTTGCTGCTTCCTGCTCGCGGCTCACGCTTAGGTCATCCGGTTACTTTTTTTCCTGGGGTAACTTGAGGGACATGAACATGTGATAAAAACGTATCATCAGAGATGCCGAGTCTCTGTGTCAGGCTGATCACCTGGGGAACGACAGATCCTCACAACTTGTGATAACACGCTGTCGCCCCCCCAACACACTCCCTTTGCAGCACGTCTAATAGAAATGTGTGTGGATATTATAAATGTTATATATGTTATGCTTAGAGGAGGCGGGAAGGGAGCTGATTGGCTGATGAGACAGTGGACAAGGCAGGGAAGAAAGAGCGGGAAACCCAACACAGACAGGAAGTAAAACACAAAACACACAACCACAGGCAGAAAAACAAGAAACCACAATATATTCAAGAGTCCAGGCAGGAATCCTGACAACCTTGTTTTTGTTCCCAAACCCAACCACACTGCAACCGTAGTGTTGAAGCTCTTGGTTGCAAACAGTAATTAATGACACATCCACCGTCCCAACCTGCCCTCTGCAGAGCTCCTTGCTATATATTAACAATCATTTTGGAGTCCTGCTGTGTCTCACGCCGTGTCTTGTGCATTGGTGATGCAAGTGGAGTGAGAAGCAGCAGGTATTTTGCGAGCCGGGATCTTATATACGCTTTATATATAAACTCTGCATGGAGAGAGACTAACAGTAATGTGAGGCACGAAGGGCAAACTAATCAATATTAAAACGCTGATGCGAATATTTTTTCAGATACAACGGTTGTAATACAATTAATATAAATATAAACCATTTTCTTTATTTCTTTTTTCACTTCAGCTGAATATGTAGAAATGATAATGCCCTGTAATCACCAGACGATAAGACGAGCCTGCAGCCGCTCATCACTCTTATAAAACTCACACAGCAGAAACAAGAAGACGTCATCCTGAATATTTAAACTATTTATAAAACTTGATCAAACTGCTGACACGTATCCTCCACGGGATAAAACATTAAAATGCAAAATGAGTCCTGATAAGTGTTATTCTGTGACGGGTCGCAGGACGACGGGAACAACACCTGCCAATTACAATGACAAGCTTTGATTGCGGTGAATCACGCTTGGCCGGGCGAGACATTTATCAGATTTTGGCTGCAGGGGGACGCAGACCAGGAACATTTCCAAAGAAAATACACAGAAATAACATTTTTTGACTGCACGTCTGCCAATTGTTTCATGCGTGCGTCCCACACGGTCCCCCAGACCTCATGTTGCAATCTTGCAGAGTCCTGTTTGTAAGAAGGTCAAGGAGGGGAGACGGCACCTGCGATGAGCGCATGCATGTAAGGATGTGGGGCTGCAGAATGCTGCATTGAAGGAGGTAATTGGCTGAGCTGGAAAGGGTAAGGCCACTCCTGGGATGGGCTGTGCTCCGCGCAGAGGAGAGACGAGCCACATAGAGTTGGTTGAGACAAATGCACACCATATGGAGAGCTGTGGTGGCTTGTTTTATTTATTAGCTCTGCCAGGTTGGTTGCCACATTCATTTCATGCCTGTGTTACTCCACCTGCATCTTCAGCTGTAGCTGCTCACAGCAGACGGGAGCACTTGTTCTCTCTCAAACTGCAGAATAAAATGAATAAAGCAAAGCTAATGTGGCATTTATTGTGATTATAGTCATTTACAATATGTTTAGTTTCTCCGTTTTGTTTAAGCTTTTGATCTTCTACATGCCGGCCTATCGATTTCATAATCCCTCTTTAACATATTCCGGGTTGTACGTTGAATACAGATGTTTTTTAGTAAAACGACAGAATATAGACTAGCAGCAGACACACAACGTAACCGATGGTGACAAATCAATCGAGTATCGTGCTGAGGCTGTTCCCGAGCATGTTCTCACCGCCATGTTCTTTGCCGTCGTGATTGTCAATAGCATCTGAGTCACTGACAAATAACAGATGGTGGAGTCTAGTGTCTTGAGAGAGGAGAGGAGTAAAGTGAGGAGGCTGACCTCTTGGCAGCGAGGACCAGTTCGGAGGGGAGGAGAGGCTCTCAGCTTTTCTTTTTTTTTCTCTCCTCATATTGAAAACAGAAAAATAGCACCTGCTTCAAGCATCCGTAATAATTATCATTGGATGTGACACAAAGTCCCAGAACCCGGAATACGTTTCTCATTTGCAGTCTTCTCATAAATAAGAGAAATGAATCCCCACTAGTCTGCAGAAAGAAGACGTGCCTGTCCAAAGGATTGTCTGAGTCCATGATCCAGGTGCTCAACCCCAGTCTCCCGTCATGGTCCATCAAAACCCGCTGGGGGAATGGCTCTCCTCCCTCTTTCTTTTACTCCTTCACCCATATCAAGCAGACAGGCCCTGCTAAAAGATTCATGCATGTGGACTTTGGGTCATTAAAGAATGATCCACAGCAAAGCTGTTTTTTCACCCTCATAATGAAATCCAATATTCATGAAATGGATTTTCCTCTTTGCACTCCCACTCACTCACTCACAGATGTGTGTTTGCCAATGAATTTAGTGTGCGTTTGCTCAGCCTTGTTAGGCTACCACGGGTTAATGGTATCGTAAAAAGCGCATTTTCAGGCCATCCAGTTAATTACGCGGGGTTGACGGACGACCTTGCCATATATTACCTGTGTAAAGCAACGCAGCAGCAGGGCATCGTATCGCAGCTCTGCTAAGACGGGGGTCAGGGTGAAGTCTACTTAATAAAAGCTTTGTTTATGTTGCCGTACTTCCTCTTGGAGAACGCAGGACGACCAAATCAAATCCTAAACACATGTACAATAATAATAAGAAAGATTTATTGGTGGCGCAAATGTCACATGATGAGACAAACATGTAATGTGCTTTACATACCGAAACACGTAAGAAAAGGTATTTATACATACAGTAGGTGAAGTACGTAGTAAACAAGCAATATTGTGGTGTAGTAAAACATTATGGGTAAAGAAAAAAAAGGCAGTTTAGAATTAAGTGCACATCGACTAGTGACTCATCTTATCAGTGCATTTGGTTTACGGCTGCGTTATTATAACGTCTGCAGAAAGAATGTTTTTGCTTTGCTTGTCTGCTGTGTTTTTCGCTGTTGGCAGGATTATGCAAAAACTACAATTCTGATTTGTAACGGGGGGGCGGGGGGGTGCAGACCGGATTAACGAAAAATAAATGTTTATATCAGCGTTTGAAGAGATCTGACCTCAGGATATATGATGATAAATGAGTCTGGGTTTATGGTGTTGCTGTTAACCTCTGTGTTCGGTACATCGTAGACGAGGTCCTTTGCTTGAATGATGTTTACTTCACTTTCAAACCATATTGGCTTAAATGAATAATTTTATTTTGTTTGTAGCTTCACTTTCTAACGATGTGACCCCAATCCTTGCGACACACAGTAATAAATAGAAGCCCAAATGGACGAATGCTCCGATCAACATCTAAAACAACCGGTAGTCATTTTAAACTTGGCCACTAGGTGGCTTTAGCTTAAAAAATATCGCCTTTCTAATCCATTTAGTTTGACACATGCAAGCGCACCTATTTGTCTATATTTCCATCTCCTTCACACCTGTGGTTCCTGTATTGATGCCGTTTACCAGCCTCAGGCTGGATAATGAGACAGCTCATCAGTATGTCGGGCTGGGAACTGATTCGGGGGAAAGGGGTCGAAAAGCTTAGAAATTAAGTAATAATTATCTTATGTAGGTATAAAATTACCATAGGCCTAATTTAATTTGGGAGCTCAGCAGAGATAATAGATTTGAAAATAAAAGCATGTGAGTGACACCAGTGTTGATACTCCAGGGCAGCATTGCTTGCTGAATATTCATTATGTCATATGGGAGGGGGGGAGGGAAGGGGGGTGTTGGAAAATGCAAAAAAAAAACAAAACAAAGGGAACTATGCAAAACAGTTTGCAATCTCTGTGATTAAAACCAGCAAAATACCACTATCAGCACTGGCATCAGTAGCAATTTTAATCAAGTCATCTCTTTTCGGTCACATCGCCAAGACATTATGTCACGTTTGATCCTTCGCCACCTTCATTATGACAACCACCAACACTGTTATCATCGCGGCTGATAATCAGCCCCAATCTTTCCACCCCATCTTCCCGCTGTTATCTCCATCTTTATCGGTGCTGCTAATTCCCAGCATCACACTGCACTCCGCACAACACAATCGTGTTTTGTTGTCTTTTTTTTAAAAAAGAAAAACATTATTCCACAATTACATACTCCACCGAAGCAAAGGAGGTAATCCTTCCTCTCACTGTCTTTGATTATATATGTCATTGCGCTTCATTTCATTGTGCAGCTACCCCCCCCACCCACCCACACTGCCCATCCACACCTACACCTGGACAGATGTTTAAATCTTCCTCAAGCAATTTCCTTCTCCACATGTCTTCCAGTGTCCAGTGTATAATCTGTCTTTACCTTTGGATGTTCCTTCCTGAACGTACATGTTCCTTTTGTTCACTTTAACCCCCCCCCGGCTCTTCATTCTTCTGTGCTGGACTGGTCCTTTCTTCTCGTGACATAAACTGTGATTGCTCCTCTGCACAGGAGCTGCGTTGTCGGTGCAGATGGTGTAAGAGGTGATTTATGTCCAAATTTGTAACTCAGTGAGTCTGACTGATTCTAGAATTAAGGAGTTTTCACATGTCCGTATCTGCACGGGTATTTGTGGAAAGAGCAGGCCGGGTGTCGGGACGCCCGAGGCTTTGAGCTCAGGAGGAGTCAGGGTTAAAAATGTCAACACGGGGTAAGTGATCCTCTCCCTTCAAAGCGTGAGTCACCACAGGAAGTGGGAGCCAGCGGAGGGGCCAGCGCCGTGCATCCCCACCACCTTAAGGTACCTCCAACCTAGGGGGACAAACACCTTGTTATCTCCTTCGTCGTTATCTCTGTTACTGTCGTCCGCGGCCCCGTTGCTGTCACCGCGACAGAGAATAAAGTCATCACACCCACACGCAGCGGCGGCGGTAAATGGGGCGCTTGCACCATTAACAAGTGTTTTCTAATTGGCAGTGAGCACTGACTGACAGCCATGCGCCGAACAAGAAGAAGAGCTTTCTATAAATACAGTCTAACCGGCCTGCTTCGCCCCCATATGAGTAGAGGAATATGCAAACGTGCCCGCTGAATCAGACACCTGCCTTCCCACAGGCACACATGTGCACTCACTTGGAGCACGAGTTAGACAAACAAGCGAATAAATCAGAGGCTGAATAAATTTGGGAGATCTGGATATGTGTTTTTTTTCTCGCCTCCCTCTTTTCTCTTGCCTCATCCGTTGCTGCCTTCTGCTTGATCTCTCAGTCTCAACAGGAAAAGAGAAATTAAATTAAAAAGGGCTTTTGATATCTCCTCCGTGCTGCAGATAAATAAAATGATGGGAATCTGTCAACAGGATGACTTCTGCCCCCGGTTCACCCTCCGCCTCCTCGCAACCCCCCCACCTCTTATCCCACCCCTCTCCTCTGATTGGAATCTGGAAACCCATTTGCTGTCTTGCTCTCAGACCCAACTCAGACTGTGTCAGGTAGTCTGCACACGTCCACCTCAGTGCTTGTCCCCCCCCCCCCCCCCCCCCGACTCTTTTTTCTCTCTTTTGCTCTCTCCTTTCGTCTTTATCCCCCCGCCGTCTGCTGCAGGCTCTGTGGAGAATTTGCCTGAATTACCTGTCATACTGGCGGATACGTGTAAATAAGCCCAGAAAGTATATCGCTTTCCCGATGCCCCCCCCCCCCCCCCCCTTCCCC